>ML870533.1:3713-15034 GCA_009831015.1 Picea engelmannii | reverse complement strand
CAATGCACATGCAGATACAACACCCATGGATGGATAGTATACATCATGTTGTTTCCAGTGGTATGTGGCACGTCACGTGGATCCTCATGGTTGAGGAGAAATGAATTTTTGAAGATGACAAAGTGAATTGAAGAAGGAAGTACGTGTAGGCCGTGAAGATAATTAAAGAAAAGAATTACAAAATAAGAAAGTGTCAGGTCGGCCCTAATGTTAAAAGGAAGTGACATAAATGGTATAAATAAAGATCATTATACATTCATTTGATACACAATTCGAATTTCAGAGGAAATCATAAGTAAAGAAGGTTGGATTTCAAGGGAGGATGAAGACTTTTGGTGATGTGTTTTAAGTATCAACATACACATGGAAAGATTATCAGTTCAGACCTCCATGGGGCTGAAGAGCCCACCAGGTGGATGTTGAGACCCCATCAGGGGGCAGAGACAAGATGGAGATGGATACAAAGCATTGCAGTAGAGGAGAAGAGGACGTTCCACCAGAGGCACCCCGGCAAAGCCTGACCTAGGGGGGATGACCCTTTCTCAATGGAACGTTGGCCTTGGAAGGCCTAGGACGTCACCACCTTGACCATGACGTCACCCAGCATCATGGACATTTTGGGAGGCAGACTAGGCAGCAGTGGCACGTGTGGCAGGTTGGAGAAGCCCAAGGAGGGCTAACGTTTTGCTCCAGGACGCCCCATCTGCCCTAAAAGGGGATAAAGTCTCTCTTGGAGGGGGTTTTACTCTCTTTTCATCTTGATTTAGGATTTAATTTGACAATTTAATGTAAAAACAGTATGATTTGATATTTTGGCCTTGTCAGCCTTTTACCTGACCTAAAATGTAAAATTAGGTCAAGGTTTTGTATAAATGGAGGATGTTTCCCTTCATTTTATCATCATCACTCATTCACTCCATAAGGAGGTCTGAAATTTGCTCCCTATCTTGGGTATTTGGCTGATTTAGTGAGGCGCACTTGTTGAAGGATTACATTTTTGGCATTTTATGGTGTTTCTCTTGAAGGAAGGTGTTACAACTAGGGTTTGCATGGTTATTTCTTGATGAATTGTAAGTATTTTTCTGCAAAACTTCTTAAAAGAATGGTTGTAGTCTTATTTTCTTGCATATATTTGTAATTTGTTGAATCAAAACCCTAGGTGACAAGCACACAAGTAGGTCCTTGTCTCATGTCCCCTGATAGAGAAACTTTCAGCCATTGAAGGAGAAAAAGAGAGCCTAGCCGTAGCTACACTCCTTGTTTCTTCTTCCCCTATGTTAGTCGTACCACTTAGAATTCAAGAGGAAGAAGATGTCCCAGGCCTAGGTTATCTACACATAGGGTCATTTTCTTTTAGGGTTTGATGAAAGAGCCTTGCTGTAGCAACACTCTCCCTCATTAAGCTTTTTTGTCTTGATTTTGTGCTTCATTTGAGCTAGCCGTTTTGCCAAAGTCGACCTAAGGAAGGAGGAGAGAGCACGAGGCCTTGCTGTAGCAACACTGGAGTGAGCCTCTCTCCCCTAGGATTTTGATTCTGAGGCCCTGCCATAGCAGGACTTCAGAACTCTTCCCTCTAGTCCTTAGCCTTCCTCCTTCAACCCTTGCGTCCTTCACACTTGACTCCATTAACCCCAAAGGCACTGATCTAAAATCCTCCAACGTTGAAGTGAATTTGATCACAACACTCTCAAACACTTTGAATTGAAACCCTAAATACACTAACCCTAGCTCTAG
Organism: Picea engelmannii; assembly: GCA_009831015.1. Lineage (NCBI taxonomy): Eukaryota > Viridiplantae > Streptophyta > Pinopsida > Pinales > Pinaceae > Picea > Picea engelmannii. Next base: position 13,300 of record ML870533.1, on the reverse strand, counting down.
CTAGCCCTACTAACCCTAAGTGCTGACGTCATTCTTGGCTATTATATCATTGATGCAACAACGTTTTGTTTTATAAGCAATTGAATGGTGATTTAGGCATTAAATGAAATAAAGTGTTGATTGGTTATATTGAATGCTACATTGTTCCAGTATTTATTGGTGAAGTGACATTAGTTTCATTGCTATATTGATAAACATGGACTTCGTCAACATTTATTGCTAAATGCTCATATATATTTATCAGATAGTCTTATGAAGTGCTAACCCATTGAAATAGCTTGCACATATCAGTTTGTTGTTGCTTTGTTCCAGGCAGGTACATTTTCTTGGGGGGGGTTTACTTCTTAAATTGGCCTTTGGCCGAACTATCTATTTGGGTGGTGACTTGTGAAAGGGGGAAAACCTTATCTTTGTCTTATTAGCCTTTGCCTCTTCAAAACCCTAGGTCACCGGGGACGTCTCCCATGGGCCTAACCTCTCTAAAAAGAAAGAACCATCCCATTGTGATGACATTGGGTGGGATTGGTTCCTGTTACACCAGTTTGGCCTTCTATCCTACAGCCTTTTATCCTAGCTACAAACTGTGCGATAACATTTTGGCGCCGTTGTCGGGGAACACTGAGTCAAACCTTCCTCAGACGACACTTTTTCGGTAAGCCTTGCATCTAGAGCCTTTATCTTACAAGCTTACCTGGCAACTCCACTAGGGTGTTTTCCCTTTTCTTTGATAGTTTCAAGCAAATTATCTGGCGACTCCACCAATGACAACCCGTAGCGGGCGACAGTACTCAAACCCCTCTTCCATGGCAACTGTCACCCTTTCAAACCCTACCCCTCCGCCTGATCCACACAAATGGTCTCACTCAGAAATTTTCGGTTGTTTTGACCTAAGTAACACCCAAGGTGGATTACATGACTTATCCGAAGACGCCAATTCCTGGTTGCCACTTTTCTCAGGAAGAGAACTTTCCGGTAACTCACATTGGGCCCAATTTTGTGATACTTTCGAATTTCATCAAACCAGTCAAGGACACCCGGATGTCTTTATGAGACTTTTTGCAATCTCTCTTGTAGGGGATGCTAAGATTTGGATTGATGCTTGCCTGAAAGGAAGCATAAGAAATCCTGAAGAGCTGGAGAAGGCTTTCAAGATAAGATAGTGTAATAATGAACACACACGAGATTTTTTCTCTCAATACCTTGACATTTACAAAGGTTCCTGTGAGGGCGTTAGCGATTTTAGTGATAGGTTCAACCTTCTCCTCAAAAAGGTCCGACCAAAACTAAGCTCAAAAGAAGCAATCCTCGAACACTACTTAAACTCTCTAGAAGGGATTTTGCAGTTCACCCTCAGGGACTTGTCACCCTCAACCCTGGAGAAAGCACAAGACTTAGCATATCAGATTGAGAGGAATCTCGAATTTGAGGATTACATCTGCCAAATTAACCTCTCACGAAAAGATGACCTCGAGGATCCTGATGACGATTTTGTCACTGAACCTAAACTCCCGGAAATCCTTCAAGTTGAAACCACTCCTCCTAAAAGAAAGTGGATTTTGTCTCATACCAATGCACAGGATTCCCTCCTTCAGGAATCTCCCATAGAAGTTGAACCCTCCCAGGACAAGGAGGGAGAGATTGAAATTTCCCCACCTCAAACCTTTGAGCATGACCCTCTTGAAGAGTTTCCTCTCTTCATCCACCAAGTAGACAACGTTATTCCAAAGAGAAGTGAGGCAACAACTTTTTATCTCACCCTCCAAGTCAATGATTCCTTTCTCCACAACTATATTTTACACCCAAGCGCCACAAACAACATTATGACGGAGAAAACCATGCATCAATTGGGTTTAACCTTCTCACGGCCAAATACCGAAGGTGGTTTTGCAAAAGGAATCATTAAAGATATGGAAGTTTCTTTTGACTCCTGCCCGAGTGCCCCTTTCTTTATAGATGTGATCATCGTGGATGACTTGAACAGTTTCGGTATCATCCTTCACAGGGACCTCATAAAGCAATTAAATGGGAGTTTTATACAAAAAGAATCTAAAGCAACCATCCCTCATCCCGAAGGAGGATTTTTTACCCTCCACAATGAACCTTTCGTAGGCAATCCAGTTGAAACCCACGATGAATTAAGTGACCAACTATTGTATATTGACAGTGACATCAACAATTGGCTTGTCCAAGAAGGGAAGTTGAATATTGACACCATTGAAGAGTCCGAGGGAATTTGGACTTTGGAATTTGATGGATCTCACTCAAATTCCAGACCAGGCACTGGAATTGTCTTAACAGCGCCCTCTGGTGAACCCTTTTAGCACTCGTACAGGCTAGAATAACGTTGCACCAATAATACCGCCGAGTATGAGGCTCTGATCCTAGGTCTAAACTTGGCAATTGACAAAGGGGTTACACACTTAAGGGGAAAAGGGGACTCAGACCTCATAATCTCACAGGTCATGATGAAATTTGCTACAAAGAATGAGAAGCTAAAAAAATACTAAGACTTAGTTCAGTCTCTTTCAAAATCTTTTAAGATAATATCACTTGAAGCCATTCCTCGAGAAGATAACCACGTGGCAGATGCCTTGGCCGTCTCTACCTCCACCTTACAACCATGTGAGGGACCTCTTCGTGACTTATGAAAGATGGAAGTCCTTTTTAGACCCTCTATTCCTGATAACCTGGAGCATTGGCAAGTTTTTGAAGATGATGACCAGATTGTCAGATTCATGGAAAATAGCAAAGAATTCACAAATTCACAAATTAACTTTCTAGCTGACTCTATGAATCTGGAGGTTATAAACCTACAAAACGATACCTTGCCCAAAGGATGTGTTCCATTGGAAAGTCTCTTTGACCCACATGATGTCTTCAAAGGAGAAAAAACCAATAAACAAGCAGATGAAGCCCTAGAGTTCAACATTGGTACAGGGATAGACCCAAGGATGGTCAAGATAGGAAAGGGCACCACTGAAAAGGAAAGGTTGGAAATACTAGCACTCATCCGAGAATTTAGAGATACCTTCGCCTGGAACTATGACGAGTTGAAAGCCTATAGAGGAGATGTCATCCAGCATGCCATACCCTTGATAGACGGAGCTAAACCTTTCCGACAAAAGCTGAGACATATTAATCCCAAACTAGCCAGCCAAATACAGAAAGAACTCTAAAAAATGGTTGACGCTGGTATCATAACTCCTATCAGATATTCATCTTGGATGTCGAACTTGGTAGTCGTCTGAAAGAAGACCAGTGAAATACGTTTATGTGTTGATTTCCGCAACGTCAACCAGTCATCCTTGAAGGACAACTATCCTCTCCCGAACATGGAACATCTACTACAAAGAGTCACGGGGGCAGGTATGATGTCCATGTTGGATGGTTTTTCTGGATACAACCAAGTCCTCCTTAAAAGAGAGACCAGCTTAAAACAACATTTACCACACCATGGGGAACCTTCATGTACCTAAGGATGCCCTTTGGCCTTATGAACGATGGTGCTACCTTTCAAAGAGCAATGGACTTTGCCTTCAGGGATCTTATACAAAAAATCATAGAAATCTACCAAGATGACCTTACTATTGTGTCAAAGGACAGAAAGGATCACCTCTCACACCTCAGGATTGTTTTTGAGCGATGTAGAAAGTATGGCATCTCACTGAACCCTAAGAAGCTTGTTTTTGGGATTGATGAGGGGAAACTTTTGGGTCATGTGGCTTCGAAAGGGGGGGTCTCCATTGATCCTGAAAGTGTCCAATCTATAAAAGATGTTCGTCCCCCGATCAACAAAAAATCCCTACAATCCTTTTTCAGAAAGATCAATTTTATCAGAAGATTTGTTCCAAACACCGCCGAAAGGATAAAACCCATGAGTGTTTTGCTAAGAAAGGATGTTATTTTTAAATGGGATGACAAGGCCATTAAGTCTTTCGAGGATAGAAAGGATGCCATCTCCCAAGCCCTTATCTAGATCAGCCCTGATTTCTCAAAAGATTTCATCATTTTCTCTTTTGCCTCCCAAGATACCATTGCAGGTGTTCTGATGCAAAAGGACGCTGACGACTATGAACACCCTGTAGCTTTTATGAGCAAGGTCCTTAGAGATTCTGAGCTGAATTACACAATCCCTGAGAAGCAAGCATATGCTTTGGTAAAATCTCTTAAGCATTTCAGAAATTACATTAGTTGCAATAAAATTAAAGCCTATGTCCCTTACCCAGCAGTAAAAGATGTTCTCTCACAGCAAGATTGCATGGGAACTAGAGAAAGTGGGTTTCTAAAATCCAAGAGTATGACCTAGAAATAAAACCCACCAAAATAATAAAGGGACAAGGTTTGGCCCAGATGCTAACCGAGAGCAACCAAGAGGCCATACAAAGGGGCAAGAGTGAGCAAGTAAACGTGGTAGTCAGTGAACTAGAACATGACAAGTGGTACTCTGATGTTGTCTATTATCTAAAAAACTTGTCTTGTCCAGATCACTTGGTAGACTACAAAAGAAGGGCTTTGAGGCTAAAGGCAATGAAATACTGCTTGACCGAAGACGACCTTGGTTGGAAAAATCCCGATGTAAGGTAGCTAGAGAGGTAGTGGGGGGGCCGAGAGGGCCCATAGTGATAATAGTGGAGGTCATTCAATGTAAAGTGGACTAGGTCCACTATATTATTAAATAAGGCCCACTATGGTAGTTAGATATAATAAATGTATGAGGACTTCTTAGAAGGTTCTACTTCTAGAAGATTCCTCCTCTGGAATGTTCTTAGGCGATGGTAGAACTATATAAAGGGGTTCAAGCAATGTAATGATATATGAAGAAAAATATTGTGTTTGAAGCTGAAGCTCATTAGGAGGATGCCCCCTCGAAGAGGCAAGTGAACAAGAGAGGGTCCCTTCCATAATCGGATCCATTGTACAGTGTTGTCCTACCTCAAGGGTTTAATAGTAATAAAGGAGATTTTGCATATTGTTTTTGTATATCTGTTGTGGTGATTTTGTATTCAGTCTTTGGTTCTTAACAATTGGTATCAGAGCACTTTCCTTGGCAGACATTGTGGGCAAATATTTTTTATTTTTGCAGATTTTTTTTTCGGAGAACAAAAAAGAGGGCCGCAAGAGTAAGCCTAGACGAAAGAGGTTCAAGCCAAAGTGACAGCATGGGCTTTGAACCTAGGCATTGTGTCTCCAAGGACACACTAAGTGAGCAGGACTTAGCTCACGTTTGCAGGTGTGTATAAGGACAGCAACAGGCACAACTCAGCCACTTGGAGGGGTTTTGTAGTATATTGGACCGGGATCTCTTATCTTCAGTCTTCTCTTGCATGTTGTTGGCCTTTGGAGGCTTGGATATTCTTCTCAGACGGCCTTTGGGAGGCTATTATCATTGTACTGCTTATTATTATATCGACTGGGGACCCATCTTTGTTATTATTGGGGTTTTCTTCCAGATCTGCAGATCTCTTGTTCAAAGGATCTTCCTACTATCTAAATAAATGTCAGATCTGACATTATTGCTTCTATACTGGTGTTCTTTGTGTATCGTGTCTTGTTTATGATTATATGCTTTAGATCTATTATTCTATTGCTTAATCAACACCCGGTAAACCCTAATGCGCAACTCCATGAGTAAACCTGCAAATACATAAGCAAACATAACAACAGTAAGCAGTTAGTGTTCCGAGAAAGAAAATTGGCTTGGGAACATTACAGTGGTATTAGAGCTTTGATCCTCCTAGATTGTGGGGATTAGCACATGCAGAAGTTTAGTGGTATTTACATGGGTAGACATAGGAAGCAAACAGGTGAGACAGAGGTAGAAATGGAGGGTTCAAGTGAGGACAATTAGCCATAGATTCTAGCAGGTTTCGCCAAGGAGTTACAACACTCCATAAATCTAACACAGAGTACCCTTGTACATCATCTATAGGAAAACCAGGAATCAGTGCGCAAGGAACAGATGGAAATAACAGAGACTCTGGAAAGAGTGAATGCCAGCCATAAGAAACTTGCACAACTCTTATTGCAGATGACTCATGTAGGGAAGGGTCCGAACTCCGAAGGTTTATGAAAACAGGGAAGCTAGTGGATCTCATGGGGGAACTAGACCTCAGCAGGAGCATAGCCCTCGTTATCACACTGAGGGATAGAGCTATGGAGGTGGAGCACCTCGGGGGCCAACACACAGTAAGACCACCCCTAGACCCTATCTACCTACATTCCGGAATAATCAGCCACAACGCAACTATGAGGATGAGATTGAGGACAACTTTGAGCAGTATGCCAGGGAGTATGATGCTATGTTCCCAAGCCAATTTTTCCGCTGGAAACACTAACTGTTCACTGTCTACTGTTGTTTGGATGTGTGTTTGCGGGTTTGCTCATGAAGTTGTGTATTAGGGTTTATATGTTTGATTATCAAAGCATGTAGACATGGATCTGAAGATGCATCATAAAGAAAGACAAGATATAACAAGAGACACCAATATGGAACCAAAATAACTCAGATCTTACCTTTATTTAGATAATATAGAGAATCTCGTACAACAGATCTGCAGATCTGGAAGAATATCAAATTAAACCTCCAACTGGAATAAGAGCTGCTACAAAATGCTCAAGACTGAAGATATAAGCCTGCCAAGGACAGATAATAAGTTGAATCTAGATACAAGATTAACTTCTTCCCCTCCAAGGTTCAAATCCAAACCCCCCTGGCTAAGTTGCACCCTTTTGGATGGTTGTATAAACCCAATATTTCGGCCCTGTTGTTGGAAGCCTCCAAATGCCCTGAAACTGGATGGAATAGTAATCGAGGCAATACAAACCCCCTCCTGAAGTCTCAAACTGAAAGGTTGAGATCTGCTCCTCCAATAACTGAAACCCCAAACTGAGTTGCGCCCTCTTGGAAGACTGCAAAGACCCAATAATTCGGCCTCCTTGATAGAAACCTCCAAATGCTATGTAACTTGCTGGAAATGTAGATCGGGGCTAGACAAATTCCCTCGTGAAGTCTCCAGCTGAATAATGAAGGTCTGCTCCTCCAACTAGCTAAACTCCCTTCTACAATGCGCCTTCCTGGATGACTGCAGAGACCCAATAATTCGGCCTCACTGCTAGGAGCCTCCAAATGATATGAAACTTGTTGGGAATATAGATCGGGGCAAGACAAACCCCCTGGTGAAGTGTCCAGCCGAATAATGAAGATATGCTCCTCCAAACTGGTTAAATCCCTTTCCACAATGCGCCCTCCTTCTCCCCAACTCTTGCCAAGCTCCAATAAATCAAATGGCAAGTAAACCTCTCTCCAAATATGCTAGGAATGATGGCTAAGGCCTGACAAAGAAAACCCAGATGTCCAATAGTCCAAAAACCTCCTCTATCACCTATATCGAACTCTTCTTCCTTCAATGGTGCGCCATCCTTGCTGGAAACCCCCAAGGTTGCGCCCTGTTCCTTCCTTGACTGCTTGATGGTACCTGTAGCTGTTGTAGAATGGTGTGGGTGGAGTATTGCATCCCCGAGACCAAGCTTGGATCAAGAGAGGTGGGATCTTTCACCAATGAGTTGATCTCTAGGGTTTGTAGTCTCAAAACCCTCAAAATTGTTTGTGCTCAAGAGCCCAAATGCAAAATGTAATAATAATCCAGAATGAATGAGAAGTGTGCCCTTCCTTTCTTTTATACTCCAAATCTATTTCTCTTTTGAGTTAGTTAACCCCTAGGGTTAACTCCTAGCTTTTCCCCACATGCTCTTTTCTTTCCTTTAGTTACCTTTTTCTCCCAAAGTCAACTCAATAATATAACGTTGTGCTTAGGAAAAGGATTTTGGTTGACTTTGTCCCCATACTGCATGAGACTATAGTCTAGTGGGGACAACTAGAGTACTGAGTCTCTCCAAACCTCTTCATCAAGAGCTGGGGGACATTACAATATCCCCTGCTAGAAATTTCTTTCCCACAAACAATTCTAAACTTGTCTCCTGTAGCCCCTGTTCACCTTCCCAAGTAGCGTCCTCAATAGGTAAATTCTTCCACTTGACCAAATATTCCTTGATGCTCCTCTTCCTTAATCTCCTTTCCCGGACTTCTAGTATCTCTTCTAGTACCAATATCAATTGCGCTTCTTCATCCAAGGGTGGCAGTTCCTCCGTAGGAATGATGTGTTTGCCTATGGCTCTCTTCAAGCATGACACATGGAAAACATTGTGTATTTTGCTGCCCTGTGGTAGATCAAGGTCATATGCCATGACCCCTACCTTCCTGTTAAGCCTGTATGGTCCAAAGAAGCGAGGTTGGAGCTTCTTTGCGCCACTCCTCTTAATGGATGCATGTCTGTATGGTTGAAGCCTCAAGTAAACCAAATCACCAACCTCAAATGTGCGCTCCACCTTATGCTTGTCTGCCTGAACCTTTTGTTGATTCTGTGCCCTTTGCAGGTGGTCCTTAAGTTCTCTGAGTATATCCTGACTTTTTTGAATCCAATCCTGAACCATAGGAGCCCTGTTGTCGCCAAAGACAATCTCCACAACGGAGAGGGGATCATAACTGTATAAGGCTCTGAATGGTGGCATACTAATAGACATATGATGGGTGGTGTTGTAGCAATAATCCCCCAAATGAAGCCACTTAACCCATGCCTTCTGCTACCCTGACACATAATTCTGGAGGTAGCCTTCTACCCACTTGTTGACTATCTCTGTTTGGCCATCAGTTTGAGGATGATAGTTGGTGCTAGGGGTTAAGGCCCTACCTACCAACCTAAATAGTTCCTGCCAAAAGGTGCTCATGAACCTGCTGTCCCTGTCACTTACAATGGTTTTGGGTAAACCATGTAGTTTGAAAACCTCCCTGAAGAACAAATCAGCGACCTGTGCTACATTGTAGTCTGTGGCAATTGCAAAAAAATGTGAAAACTTGGTTAACTTGTCTACCACCACAAAAATGCAATCTTTGCCCTGTTCTTTGGGCAATCCCATGATGAAGTCCATGGATATGCTTTCCCATTTGTGCTCATGGATGGGAAGTGGTTGCAGTAATCCTGTTGGATGAGTGTGCTCATCCTTGTTTACCTGACAAGTGGTACATTCCTTGATGTGGCGCATTCCTTGATGGTGGCAACTCCTCTGAAATGTTGATCTGTTGTACCACGACCTTCTTAAGGCAAGAGACGTGAAAGACGTTATGGATCTTGCTACCCTTCGGTAGCTATAGCTCATATGCCACCTCGTCTATCCTCCTGATGACTCTGTATGGCCCATAAAACTTTCGTTTCATCTTCTCTGCTCCGCTCCTCTTCAAGGAGGACTATTTGTATGGCTATGGGATGTCCAGACATGTGGGTGCAATGAGGGCCAAGGATGCATAATGTTATCTGTGGGTGCCTTTGTAGAAGGCGATATGTACCTGTCATGGATGCATTTTTTCCAAGCCCGTTCTTGCCTTTATTCTTTTCTTGCTTTATTCTTTTATTTGATTTTTCTTCTTCTTTTTCTTTTTATTCAAGGGCTAACCAGAGGACACTGCCTTGGCATGGTGACCAGAGCTGACAGTGTTACCCACAAGTACTTTCACAGAGATGAGAAGGTTGGCT
>ML870531.1:20219-35115 GCA_009831015.1 Picea engelmannii | reverse complement strand
CACATAGAATACACCACAATAATTAAACAATTAATTACATATAATTAAACCACAACAGAAAGCTCTTGGGTCTCCATTTCATTCAATTTAGATGCACTCTAAGTGTTCTACCCTGCTCATTCATCCACAAATTTCCTCTTCTATGCAAGCTACAACTTCTCACGAACTACCACTTAAAGGTTTGAATCTTGGATAACTCCTTTGTCCACAAATTTCCACTTCTATGCAAGCTAAAACTTCTTACCAACTACCACTTAAAGGTTTGAATCTTGGATAACTGCAACAATAATGGCCAATGCCTCTATCCACTATCAGGACCATTTAACTTAACTTACTCAAAGGCCAAAGGTCCTTTCTCAATCACAAATAGATAATTTTATGCACATGAATTAGAAGATGAACAACCCCAAAAGTTTAGTTACTGGTGATCTCTAGTTGTACATTGAATCAATGCCTTACTTTAATGTTCCATTCCTCTCTACATCTTCTAAAATCTCTCTTGGTGGTCTTAAGAGTAAACAATGTACCCATACATTTCTTTTGTTGAACTTTCAACTAGAGTAAACCATCACATGTACTTTACTGTGAAAATTATTCTCTAACTTATCCCATTCTAGTTCCACAAAACACTAACATGGATTCCACAACCAATAACGATTCCATCCATCTATGGCACAAGGTTCTAGTGCCACAACTCTCTAATGCATCAACTGTTATAGTGCCACAACTGGTGTTTCTAACAGCTAGTTCCAACACCTGCAACAACTTCCATAGTCAAAACCAAGAGAGGTTATCTCTTTAAATTTTGAACAAAGTTTTGTACTTGTTATCTCTTCACCTGTATATCTCTTCTTCTGTAACAACCACTAAAGCAACATTTTACAACTAACATAAAATCTATGAGAATATTAAGAAAACAACATCTAAACTACTAAAACAAAATGAACTGTGTAGGATATATCTTTGTGCCATGGGTGCTCTTTCATCACTTTCCTTCTATCCAAAGCCTTAATCAAACTATCAATTGCATTGCCTGGAGTTTTCTCCTTCATTTTCACCACTTCACCATTTTTTTAATACAGTGGAATTTTACTCCAATATACTTTGTTCTTGAATGGAATTCGATGTTCTTTTTCAAATCAATAACACTATGAATCTCACCAAGAGGAGTCCTTGTCTTGAAATCATTATTTACACGAATGAGTTGTAGTTGAACCACTTATAAGTTTCTATAGCAACAATGTATTTTGCCTTTATACTAAGTACGACTAACCACTTGTTGGTCCTCCAAACAAGTTTAAAATACAAACACTTGTTGTAGTTCGATTCTTTACATCCGCACCAAATTAGCCATAGTAAACAAACCAGGCACCTGCAGCATGCTGCTCCCATCTCCAAGATAGAACTTCGTTTGCTTTCACTTTCACGTTGATAAGTAGATAATGTTTATATGTTGAGTATGACTACTAAAACGTTCATAATGCAATTTGCATAAAATTGTTTCTTTTCAAGATACTATTGCAGAGTTAACATAACTATTTATGGTAACATTTTATAAAGATACTGTTCGAAATATAGTTTTGATATAAAGTAGTTCTATACAATAGTATGTGAGAGACAACATGACCTTATTTGATAACCTTAGCAGTAGAAGATCGACCGGGGGCATATTAACTCTTTGATTGGAAACATGTAAAGATTTATTTTCCCTGAATTTCAATACCAATTTAGATGGTAGTTAGTGCCACAACTTCAGAGTCTACCAATATCCTCTTGACAGAATTATACCAATTTAGATGGTTTAATTCTTATATTACTGTTAAACCAACATTTTCCTACGTTCTATATAGTACCATCGCATGATAATCCACAAGTTTTCAAGAACAACAGTCCTTTGGTAAATATTTTTTGAATTGATCCCCTGAAATGGATTTGTGTTACAAATATACGACTTCTGGAGCTGCATGGCAGAGTTGGAAATTCAATTTGTGCCTTTTTTCTTCTTCTTGCCTATTTTATTTTAGATAAGTAGCATCGATGCATCATGTAAGTGAGACATAAGCTGGATGGCAGAGTTGTTGTCCCCGTGTTCAGATCCACCACTTAATAAGGAAATATGAAGTCGTAAGGTGACAACAAAAAAAAATTCTAGAAAATACTAATGGGTACACTGAACACATAAATGTGTTTATGTTGGTTTACCATATAATATTTTTTTTGTAGGATTATATTTTATTATTTGTCATATATTATTGTCAGAAAAAATTTGGGCACTTCTCCCCAAAGCAAGTTACTTAGACTTGATGCATCTAGATTCTAGAATCTTCACAACATATGGGATTACATACACTAGGGTTATTGTGTTAAAAAACCTCATAATAAAGATGCATTTTTATATTAACATGTGCTCTAATGTTTGAATCAATTAACATTAACTCTATGAGGATAAAAAACTCCCCTTTGTTTTTTGTTTTTATAGAGGTGGTACTCCTCTTTAAATTGTTTTAAAGATCTATCTTTGACGATCTTGGGACAACAATATTTAAATGGGAGAATACTAAAAAGAAAACTCCAAATATTTATTATTCAAATAAAATAAAATACTGAATAGAATATACATGCATTAAGAATCTGTGAGAAATGGACCAAGAATCTTCACTAATAAAATAAATAAATTTGCAGAAGTATGATGCAAAGAAACTAACTATAAAAAAAAATAGCATGAATCTCACATCCATCACAGTTTCAAATATTTCTTGATCACATTCAAGGAAATAAAAAAGAAGGGCCTGGTGATATTATGGTAGCTGCGGGAGGTATTTACCTCCACGTGTAAACCTGACGTGAATAGAAGACGCCAAAAAGCAAGAAGAAACCCTAATGAGTTGGCTAATAACCCTAGAGGACATGTCGGCTCTAGAGGATAATTTATATTAGGTTATTAGCCTACAAGAGAAGAAGTCGGCTAGAAGGATTAATATATACTGACAGACAGATACCTAGAATGAGAAGTCGGCCCAGGAAGTTAGCCAGATTTAGTATAAATACAGGAGGCCAGTATTCATTCTGGAAGGCAGTCTCAAAATTGTAGAGTAGCACTTGTGCGCATGGCAGTGCCCAGTTTTGTGCGCAGGTTTGGAGGAGAGCTGTCATTGCAGCTACAACAGCTAGCAGGTCACGTTTGTCTTGGACTATCTCTTGCTTAGGGTTTGGACTATATGACCAACTCTTGTTGGTGCACTATCCTTGGGGAAAGGTGCACTACCCTTTGTTCGGATATCTAGCTTAGGGTTTTCTTCCGGAGTGATTCTCTGTCAAGGTTAAGGTGCTCGGAGGGTGGCTTCGGCCTATGGTTGGGTGAAAATAGTGATATTGTCAATGGGAAAACGAGCACATCCATTATATTCTAACAGGTTATGGGTCCACACCTCCTTCATTCAATCTAACCGATGGAAGGAAACATAGCTATAAGGATATTAAGCTCATTGAAGAACTACCACTAAGTTTTCTAGCAGGAGTAGTCACCAAAGCACTGCAGCTAGGGTTACTAGCAGGTGTAGTTGCAAAAACCCTAAACCTCTCATTGAGGAACCTTAAGTGAAAATATTGATGTAATCTCTGGATAGACCAATGCACCCTAGCCTAGTGCATCTCCTGATACTCTCAGCAAGCCAAGACGTCAAGTTTGAGTTTGTGATCAAATCTATGGTTGACCAAGTCAAAGAAACCATGACTTACTTTATGAAGTTAGAAAAAAAGTTAGATGGAGCTTCTAAGTTTAGAGCATGGAAGACAAGGATTGACCTCATCCTTGCCAAGAATAAAGTGATGGATATCGTGAAAGGAAAGATCATGAAACCAAAGTTTGAAGAAGGGAAAGAGAAGGAACCACATAACGTTGTAGTCATGGAGAAGTTCAAATACAGTGACATCAATGCTATGAGTATCATAGTGGAATATATAAAAGACCACTTGATACCCTACATCTCCCATCTTGACTCATCAAAGAAGATGTACGATGACCTAACAAACCTCTTCTCAGTCAGAAACATTGGACAAATAATGAGTCTGAACAACGAGCTCCATGACATGAAAATGAATGATGATCAACATAACATCATACTTTGTGCGAATCTCTCAGTTAAGATATCAACTACAAGCTATTGAAGAGATCATTTCAGATAAGGAATTGGTAAACATAGTACTCAATGGTCTTCCCAAGACATGGGATTCATTTGCCGCAAGCATGAACACAAGGAAGGAGTATCCTACATTTGAAGAACCTTGGACTTGTCGTGCTCAACAAGAATCCAGGATCAGTGCAAAAGAGAAACCCCAAATGAAGTATGATGATCAAGCCTTCACAACAAGATTCATTAATTTCAGGAACAAAAGGAAGTTTGGTTCAAGGAGGAAGCCAAATCAAGAGAAAGTTATTTCAGAAGTACAATGCTTCAACTGTCGAAAGTATGGTCACTACAAGAATCATTGTCCCGAGCTAAAGAAAAGGAAGGGGACACATGAAGCATTAGTTTCCGAAGAAAAGGAACCTACAAAGGAGATCAAGCAGGATTAAAGAGACTTCTTCTTCTGAAGGTAACAATACTCTTCTTAGTTCTTGTACATATCTTGTTTGCATAGTCTCTGTACATATCTTGTATATCTATCTCTTAGAAGAAAATATGTTCCAAGAAGAACTATATCTATGGAAGAAAAACAAGATAAGGATTGCTACCATTATACAAGAAAGGATGAAATATATCAAACAAATCTTGTGGAAGCTATTACAAGGTAAGCCGAAATCAGAATCAATCTTGATGAAACCTAGAAGAAAGAAGTCTCCAATCAAGAGAAAATTGGAGAAAGACTTATGACACTTTGCAAAAGGGAATACAGATGCAAACAAAAGCATGGATTTTTCTAGATGGAGGGAGCCGATTATATATCACCATAAAGAAGAGCATGCATTCATACATGAAGCAAGGATTAGGAGGGAGATAATCCTATGATCCATTGAATATGATGAAGTATATATCCATGGTAACAAACATGAAAAGAAATACGTGTTCAATTCGACCTTAGAAGAAGTCTTCTTCAAAGAGAATCCTTAAAGTATCCCTGGTTGTCCATTCACATCCATGATCCTATGATGAAAATAAAAAGTGGAATCTTTAGGGCATGGAATCTATAAGAAACTCCATGGACCCAAGAGTTAAAGAAAAACATGAGGAAGAACATGAAGATTCCAAGAAAGAAAGAGAAGCCAAAACAACCAGTCATTGTATCAAGAATCACAAGATTACCAGCCTGATATGAACTCACCAAAGTCAATCAAGAAGAGGAACTGAAAGTCATGATGAAGAACAATGTATGGAGGAATTATGAATAAAATATTTGCAAGATCCAGAACTAGAGGTTCTCCGAGATGGAGGGAGAAGATTATGATGACCACTTGTTCCAGTAGACCAGACATACCTCTACATGAGTCATTATATCATCTGCAACATCCATGAGTTGGAGTTCTACATTAGATACATGAAAAGACTGTTCTCTAGAACAATTGAACAAAGAGCGTACAAATAACAACCTCAAGACTTTGAAGCATACTAGAAAGATACCCTTGTATGCATATGGAAAAAGATAACTTCGTGGAGAACCTCCGGTGCACAACAGAAGTGTGGTGAAGATTTTCTATAACAGAGATATTGTATCAAGATGATTAATCAGTAGATCATATCTCATGATGACAAAAGAAGTGCCACATGGATATGTTCCATTGTTCCAGCAATGATATAATTTATTGATCATAGCTACATGAAGCCTTCAGAGAAAACTAGTGTTCCAGAATGAAGTACATTTGAAATCAAGCATTACATTATCCATGATGAAGTCCAGAAAGGAGAAAGAGGTTCTCCAATACATATCCCCATAGATGAGTAGATAAGCAAACATTTTGGTAAATCTTTTGTCCAAGATGAAAGAATTTGTGTACTCAAGCTAGAGATCGTGGAAATGACTTCCTTATTGAAAAAGGCAAAGATGACTCCCAGATTGGGAGGGAGCACTGATATGTATTGACTTATGGACAGTCATTTTTTAGTTTGAAAAATGGTCTAGGATGAGAAGTTTCCTTTCCAGTTCGGAAAGTGGATTGAGATTTCTGACGGACAAACATTTTCCAGTTCGGAAAATGGTCCAAATTCTGATGTACCATAGACATCGACTTCCCATTGTGGTTAACATGGGGAGTGGTCTAGGGTAGTCTCTCTTCTTGAGGGTTACTCAAGAATACTGGCCCGCCTCATCGGACAATGATTTCTCATTGTGGTTAACATGAGGAATGGTTCATTTTGGAGGTTGGTACAGGAAAATATTTTCCTCTTGTGGTTAATAGGGGAAATGGTTCGGGTAGTCATTCTTTAGGGTGTATTCATTCTCTCCAGGTTTCACTTTGTTTAGTGCCAGAGGAATGGCCCAGGGTGGGGAATGGTCCAGGATATGTAATTATGGACAGACATTCCTTAGGGAAGATTCATTCTCTCCAGGTTACACTTTGTTTAGTGTTGGAGGAATGACCCAGGGTGAGGAATGGTCTAGGCTCAGAAATCAGAACAATCATTCTTCCTTGATTGAGAAGAATAGTCCAGATAGCTCATCATTGATGTCTTACTTTTGAGGGCAGATGCTCTTCTGAGATCTCACAGATGTGAGTGGAAGAATGGCCCAGATGATTCAATTTATATCATAACATTGTTTTTGTGTAGGTTGATATCAGATGATTGTTATGAAGATTGTATGACAGTAGATATATACTACTATGGTGGATGTGTTCCACTGTTTGGTCAAGTACTTGTGTGTTACTTGGTGTGGTAGTGTACCACTGGATTGTAGTTATATACTACTATGGATAGACACAATTGTGTTCTATTTTGTTAGATTGCCTTGAAGACTATCAAAAGTATTGGAAATGATTATCAGCTAGATGGATGATCAAAGGACAGAGATTTCCCAGATGGAAAATGGTTCAGAACATTTACTCTTCTAGGAAATATGTCTAGATTAGAAGAATGGCTCTTGTATCACTCTGTGGTGTGAGTCAATTATCCAACATCATGTCTAATTGCTCAGATAGAGTACGGTTTTGAGAGATGATACGACTGATGACACTAATGGTTCTCATGATCTAGTCATGAGATAGTCTATACAACTATGTTCATGCTACCGGGTAAATGGTATGTTTGTGATCAAGACCATTACCTGTAATGCCTCCCTAGCTAGGAGGGAGTGTTGATATTATGGTAGCTCTGGGAGGTATTTACCTCCATGTGTAAACCTGACGAGAAAAGGAGACTCTGGAAAGCAAGAAGAAACCCTAATGAGTTGGATAATAACCCTAGAAGACATTTCGACTCTAGAGGATAATTTATATTAGGTTATTAGCCTACAAGAGAAGAATTAGGAGAGAAGAGTTAATATATATTGAATAGACAGATACCCAGAATGAGAAGTCAGCCCAGGCAGTTAGCCAGATTTAGTATAAATATAGGAGGCCACTATTCATTCTGGCAAGCAGTCTCAGAATTGCAGAGCAACACTTGTGTGCACGACAGTGCCCAATTTTGTGTGCAGGTTTGGAGGAGAGCTGCCATTGCAACTGCAGTAGCGAGCAGGTCACGTTTGGCTTGGACTATCTCTTGGTTAGGGTTTGGACTATCTGATCAGCTCTTGTTGGTGTGCTATCCTTGGGGAAAGGTGTGTTACCCTTTGTTTGGCTATCTAGCCTAGGGTTTGTTTCCATAGTGATTCTCTGTCAAGGTTAAGGTGCTCGGAGGGTGGCTTCGACCTATGGTTGGGTGACAATTATGATATTGTCAATGGTAAAACGAGCACATCCATTATATTCTAACAGGGCCCACATATATCATAGAACTTTAAATGAGTGTTTTCATTAAAATAAAAATAGGATTTGATAGGTTAATTTAAAATATCTTATACTCAAGTGCTCAAAGTTCAAAGATATGATTAAAATTATCCCTGAAGTAGTTCTCAGGAGTTTTCTAAAAAATGGAATAGTATTTAACAATCTTAAGAAAATAAAGTTGTTCGTGCAAAGATGGATTGGGATTGGCTCTCGTGGACCATAAATAATTAAATGAAATAAGAAAGGAGAAAGAACGGAGTTGAAATAATGTAGGAATAATGCAAGACCAGAAAAGAGAAAATAAGGGAGCAATCCGAAATCAATTATATTCTCCTTGGTATAGACAAAATATAGTTGGATGAATTCTAAAAGTGAAAAATAATGGAAAAATGGATGTGATCAATTTTTCACTTACTGCGATGGAATTTCTCTCTCTTCATTTGTTTGCTTATGCACTTTTTGTATCATGTTTCACTGCGGTTGCATGACCGGTACCAACTACCTCCAACTAATCCTCTTCAGTTATCTTAATCAAAGCTCGTTTTAACCAATATTCTATGTATTCTTTCATTGGGGCGATATTTATATCTTGTCTAATTTTTATATCAAATAACATGCCTTCTAGTTCTCTCAATTTATATGAAAATTGGTGGAGTATCTTCAATGTCTTCATTTTTATTTGCATAATTTACCAACCAATTTTCAATTTCATTCTTATTATATTCAATTATACTATTAAATTTCTTAGCTGACAAACCCTTCAATATTTCCATGTGTTCCTCAAATTGTTGCCTTGTCATAAATATAGAGTTTAAGATTAACTTTGGGTCCTGTTCTTCTCCTTTGCTTCCTTCTAGGTCTATCTCAATCAACATGTGATACAATGATTCCTTTTTGACAACCACATCATCACAATCATCTAATATTTCTTTCAATATCTTGATATTTTTAATCCAACAAGACTTTAACTATTTTATTCGAGTTGGAGAAGGTAGGTCTTCTTATTTTCTTTTCAACTCAGTCATTATTTAAATCAACTTGAACTTATTCTCTAAAACTATTTAACTTTGAACCGAAGGAAACAATATTACTCCTTGTATCTCATGCTTCCAGAATAACAAACTTTTTTTTTTTTTTTTCTCTCCAAACAATTTTCTAACTACAACCAACAAACCTGATGTTCCTTTCAACTTTGAACTCGATTCGGCTGTCCCGTCGAGATTTCCCCCAGCTTGAATAGTAACTAGTGGACTTACAAAGATAGGAGGTGGCATTAAGGCACATTCCAATTCCTTAACTCTCTCCTTAAGCATCATATTTTCTGCATCCATGTCATCCTCCAACACTTCTATGGTGTCACATGTAGATTTATGAATTATGGCGATCGTTGGAGTAGGTATGCCTTTGAAATCAAATTCTGATTTAGATTTCCTTTTATTTTTTGAATGTATTTTCTCTAAAATTAACTTTTCAGAGCTTCTGTCAAATAGGACATTTTGTACTATAAAAGATTCATCTTCTAAAGAGCTCTATTCTTGAGTCGCGAACTCGACATCAACTTACCTGCTTTCTTTGAGTCTCTCTTCATCATACGAGAACTCAATATCTTCAATGTTAATGTCTAGATCCATATCTTGAATGATCAAAATCTGGACCAGGGGATCAAAATTTGCTCAAATTTCAAAGTGCTCGGAATGCGATGAAAACGGTGCCATTGCATCCGTCTCGTCTTCCTGATTCCGACGGTATATTTACTTTCTCAAACGGATTCCGTATGGAGAAGATATCGCGATCTATTCGCCGAGCCAAACAGGGAAAATGTTTTTAATGTTGACTGTACCTGTCCATACAGTCCATACAGTGGTGACGTGGCAGGGCTGTACAGTCCGTACGATGACCGTACCATGCTGATGTGGTGGTTTATGATTAGTGGCAGTTGGACAAATCTGGTTGCGACACGTGGCATCAGTTGGGCAAATGGATGGGTGCCACGTGGCCCAATCAAGGGCTGCCACGTGGCACCCGTTTATTAGCTATTGGTCGTTTGATTGGTTTGGTAAAATTTTATGGGTCCGTGGGGTTCGACCCCCGGACCTCTTCCCACTGTACAAAGTCTTAACACTCCACCTTTGCCAACGCGCTACATAAGGTGTCTTACTATACATGTATGTTTAAAATTATATAAGTTGAAACAATTTCATTTTGGCGCGGGGGTCGGGTTGGGGCTTAGCCCCAGCCCGCGGTTTCGGTGGTTGCAACATGTGACCATGCCGGTGTTAAACAGAGTGCGGGAGTGTGGTTTAAAACCTCGGTTCTATGCGATTACATATGACCTGTTGTATTATATGCGCGCGGGAGGTATTACAAATGGAGCCACGGTGGTATAATGTATTACGTGACCATATATTTATGTCGCGCATGTTTTTAAATTGTGGTTTAAACCCACGGTTTTATATGTTTTAATGTGACCAACACCATTGTGAAATGGCGCGCGCGGGAGTGTAATTCAATTGCAGCCTACGGTCACAATGGCATTACCATATGTCCATTCCCGTTATCAAATGGAGCGCGGTTCCAATTATTTACACCGTGGTTGCATCGTTTGACATGTGACCAATATACCATTGACATGGCGCGAGTTTGGTTTCCAAACAGGGTTTTAGCCCGTGGTTCTTTTGGTTATTCATGTGACCACATTACACGGGAATGCGTGTGGATTCAAGTTAGGGTTTTTGTTTGGTTTTTAAAATGGTCACACAAACCTATGTGCCCACCACTTGTCAAGCCTAGGCCTAACCTTGGAATGGGTGCCTACCATTGCGCTGGGACGTGGCCATATGGTCCCCCATGTGCCCAACATCTCCGTCCTTGGGGGCCCTAATTTGGTTAACGGTTCGACAATTTGGCGCGTTTTGTGGAGATACGCGCGTGTGCTGGGTTTAGGCACGGAAAACGCCCAGAGGCTAGGTTCACTCACACACAGGTGCGAAATGGCGAACCAGAGACAACATCTTGAAGGGGAAAAATGGCAGGAGGCCTAACTTCTTGAGTTTTTGGCCAAATGAGGTGCCGAAAAAACCCAGCTAGGGGTTTTTGGACATTCTGAGTCCATTGGCACTGTTTTCACAGGAATTTGAAGACTTCTTTTGCATGTTTTTAACCATTGAAGTTTGAGGAAGCTCCAGGGAGCTTGAAGCCCTCATTGTTTGAGGCCTTGCTCAGATGAGCACATGTCTATTTTCTGAGACTGAATAGTCATTTTTGACTAATTATGATGCTCTGAACACATTGGGATAGGTTTCAGATCCATTGGAGGACTTTTACAGGTGTTTTTTCCACAGAGAATCTCAAGGAAGCTTGGAGGCCACATGTAGAAGAGGTCATGACTGGATGAGACAAGATCCATTTTCAGAGTTCTAATAGTCAATTTTGGGGTTTTTATGTATTCTGAACCCAATGGTATAGTCTGTAAATCCATTGGAGTTGAGAAGCAGCTTGTAAAAGAACATTTGACAAACTAATCCCAAAGAGCCAAGTCCATTGAAGGAGGCTCAAGGAGATGTAGCCCAGAGAGGGGTGAACTCCTTTATCACCTTGTTATTGTTGTGAGTTTGTTGTGTTATTTGCTGCACTTTATGTTGCTGTGTATTGGTTTATGGAACATAATTAATCTTTTAAAAGAACATTTCCTCACACATATACATTGACAAGAAGAAGCATGAACTTAACACATAAACTATCTTACATATTTGAACACATGAAGCAAGGTCCTGTAAGGTTTATTTTATTGAAGTAGGGGGTGCTTGCATAGCATAACAAGTCAGCCTTCTATTTTTAGATCATTGAAGCATGATTTCTTCTTCATGTATGATATTCTCCTCCTCCTACTAAGCAACTTGCCTCTTTATTTTGACCTGAAGTTTGTGGGATTTTTCCAAATTTCCTCTTGGAGGATTTTGGTCACCCCCATCATTAGAATTGTTGATAGACAATTTCATTTTTTGTGGTGTAACTCGTTGATAAGTTTGCTTGGGTAGGCCATTCTTTGTGATACACTTGGCGAATGAGCACTTCTTTCATTCATAACTTTTCCTCTATGATTGTGAGTATCTATAGTACTTAAAACAACCTCAATATATTACATTTTTATTTCACCAAATGGTTCTTGTGGGTCTTGAATATCTCCTTCTTCTTCTACAAATAGAAATGTATTTGCAAGTGAAGTATTGTATCCAATATAATTCATATGATCCATGAAAAAATTATTAGAGTCAAAACCCTTGATTTCATCTGCAAATTTCAAGTTGTATTGATCCAATTGAAGTATGAATTCATCAATTTTGGAAATGCCTCTTAACAAAATTTTCCCAATTTTCCACGACATTGGAATAAACTACTTTTTCCTTTTGTCATGGAAGAAATGTACCCATAATCTATACTGTCTTGCATCTTCTATGAAAACAATTATGTTTGAAACATAATAAGGGAGGTAGAAAGGTTTCTCATGACAACAAAATATTATTATCATATTATAATACTCCAATTTCTCATAACACTCATTTTTATCTAGGAATTTTGATGCTTCTAGAGATAATCTAAATATTTTTTGACCAAATATGAGTTTCTTGAAAACAAAAATAAATTCATTATAGAATTCATAAAAATTATAAGTAATCCTCTGTCTCTAAAGGGCTTGGTACCACATAGGTACCAGATCAATCTTACAGTTGACCCTTCTTCCAATACTCAGACCTTTAAAAACATGATAATAGGTAATGGAAAATATCAAATATGAAAACATGTAGAACCTTTTATTTTCCTTGAAGTTCTCTAGTTGTGAATAAATTTCAATGGAGATAATCTTCGCCCAGTCAAATATTGTCTTCTTGTGAACTGTAAAATATAAAATGTAAAGGGATAATTGAGGAATCGTCATTGTTGATTCTTGACTTGTGACTTTGGTAAAGAGCCATGAAATATTTTGGAAATGATTTTTGAGCAAACTAATATGAATATTCGAAAAATTATACAACATTATGGAAGTATCTTCAAGGTATTCCTGCAAGAGGTCAAGTCTAGAATTTATTTCCTTAAGGAATTGTCTAGTTTCCTCCCTTTTGAATGTGATGGTTGGCTCAGGGAGCTTCAACATTCTTTTGAAAATAGATGGAAACAAAGAAACATGAGATTCCCATTGAAGTTGTATTATTCTCCGATTCTTTTCATATTTATCGACACACCAAGAAACAATTTCCCTGGAGTAAAATGCCTTTGGTACCTACCCTGCTGAAGCGATGCCTGATTCCCAGACTATATTCTTGTTCCCTTTTGGTAGTGGTAGTGAATAATAGTACCAATAGGACCTTGACCACTGGAATCTCTCGTGTTCTGTCCCAAATGGATTCAAAGTATCCCCATAGAAGTTTTCTCTTCCTTTCACTTCCATGTGGTTTGAAAGTTGGAAGAATTTTGATATTCACTTTGAAACGTTAATTTCAAAGTAAATCCCCTTTGATAATATAACTCATAGCTCTTTTTTCAATGAAAGAATTATTGTTTATTAAATGAAATATTACCTTGCGAAATATAATCATTAATAACGAACTTTTCAAAACTTATTGAATATTATCCTCCATAAGGTTAACATTTAATAAGTGTTGGGGGAAGTGTAAACTAATTTATGAATATAGTGGAGGGGAATACCTAGATATAGAGAAATGGAGGAATAAATATGAACCTTCTAACCTATGAACCCATGGTGGAACTAAAAAATGGTTAAGTATAGATCTGTTTAAAATATTCGAGAGTCGGTCAGACTCATGGAGCATAAGAAAACAAAAGGGGAAAAAATGAATCCACAAACCCATCAATCTTTAAAAATATTATAAGTAAAGTGAAAAAAGAGGGTAGCGAAATAATAAGGTGCATTTTGATGATGGTGGAAGGGAGAAAATGAATGAGAATAATGATACTAATCCACAAATGCGACGTTGTGAAAGAAAACTTAAGAAATGGCTAATTCATGGTACAATATGGATGCGACAGAGTATATAAGTGTATTTTGTACAACACAAAGCTTGATAAAAATGGATATCAACTCACCATGGATTGAAAAATTTCTAAGTAAAGAAAAAAGGTAAAAGAAAAGAAGTTATATTATATATAGGTTAACAAATGGCTCCAATTGTGGGATAGTAACCCCCTATGGGTTGCTGAGAACAACAAATCTAACCAATTGCCTTATCCATTGGGCCATGGAGTCATTTTCAAAATAAAATCTTGTAATTCTTCCTGTATGGAGTTATCTTCAAATATTGTCTCCACTTAGCAACTGCTTTATTACGCAAAACTCCGATTGAAGAAACAAATTATGTACAAACAAGCTCTACCTCCCCTATCCTACTTGTAGGAAAGGGACACTTTTAGGTGTAGGTAGATTTCCAATGGAAACATTCAAGCATCCATTTGATTTTTGGAATGAACTGCGGAATAGGGAAACATGTCGAGGATAGTACCAAAGAAATAGGGGCATGTCCAAAGTGTGCCGAGGAAAAACTAAGCCATATGTGTTCAAAATATGATTGCATTGCTTGGCCAACAATGCTTTGAAAACTGTTCGACAACACAGGTATTCCAACAGAGGACGAACACCTTCAGTAACCACTCACATAACCAGATCAAAGATCAACACACCGATGTTTTCACGTGGTAAAAACCCTATGGGGAAACATCCACGACCCCAGCCAACGCGGCCACTTGGAGCAGTTTATTAATGCAAAGAAAAAGATTACAGAGAGATTTTACAAGAGATTTTCTCACAATCGATCGTCGACAAATGACCCTCCATGCTCTTTAAATAGAGATCATGGACCAATCAGGTGTTAAGCCATGGATCAATGGCCGTTAAGATCGAGGAGAGTATGAACCGTCGGATCACTCTATGTCGGGAACATATCGTGACCGTCGGATTTCCTA
>ML870531.1:0-20119 GCA_009831015.1 Picea engelmannii | reverse complement strand
TTTACCTGGAACACCTTCTTGAGACTAGTCAATAGGACTAGTCAGATACCCTATCTTACACAAGGTGTATCTACAAATTTAAGATGACCCAGAAGCTGAAATTTTTACCACAGATACCTTACTAATTTCTGTAAATTTCCTCTCGAGTTCAGGGTCTTAAACGTTATAGAAAAAAATTTATAGCGAAAATTCCGCAATGACTCATTTCAGGATGATTCCAGAACCCTATCTTGTACAGGCTGTATCTTCGAAAGTATAAGGCCCCAGGAGCTGAATTTTGAATCCAACGTACCTTGATCCGTCTACTAAATACTCTCCAAGAGGTTCCTTCTGAAACGTTGTAGAAAAAAAGTTATAGCACAAATTCCATGGTGTCTCAGATGTAGCAGCGAAACCCCAAGACCTTGAGCTCTGATACCATATGTTAAGAACCAAACATCAATATAGCATGGAAAAACCTCAGGAAAAGTACTCAACGCCTTGAAACAGAGATAATTTCAGATAATAAGCCTCTTCAAGGGGGCAACCTCCTTTTACCCCACTTAAATGTTCAAGTACAAGATGATTCAAAATGAAAATGTCTCCTTGGTATATATAGGAGACTAGGAGGTATAATTACAACTAATGGCCTAAAGCCGACATGCATAAAATACCTTTACTAATATAATATGCCCCAATTAAGGGGTAATGAGCCAACATTAGGGCTTAACAAAATGTCTGCCCAAACAATTGTAACTTCAAGGTGTATTGTCACAACCCAACAATCTCCACCTTGACAAGAATTTCCTAATACCTTTCCCAATGAATCAAATATCACCTTCTTTCAAACCAAGAGAATCCAAACACCACCACAACTTCTCTAACAACACTAGTTGCATGAACATGTATGTACATTTTTCTCAAGTATGGACCATTCCACCTCCATTGAATCAACATAACCGCACACTAAATCGCTACAACCACTGTAGGTGATACTCATGCTTCTCAAATATTGAAGCACCCATTTCCATGCTATTTACTTGGTTTTTCTATGTGTCCACTGACAACACCAACTACATGTGAAATATTTGAACATTCCATCACAATCATCATACTACGTATTGCATTTGCATAAGGTACATGAGACATATAATCCTTTCTTCATTAGTACTAGGACATAAACTTGAAGAAATCTTACAATGGGAGGCTAAAGGGATATTTCCCAATTTCACAAAGTTCATACTGAACCTCATCAGTGACAATCACAACTTAGCATTTTTTCCCGTCTCTATATACTTCTATGCCCAAGATCTATTTTGTTGCTCCTAGATCCTTCATCAAAATTCCTAGTCAACTCAGCCTTTACACTGTTGATCCCATCCATATATTTCTAAATTAATAATCATATCATCAACATAACACCAAGATAATGAATATGACATAAACACAATGATCATACTCACTTATTAAGAAAATTTAGCTCACCATGAAGGAATCAACCATCTTGTACCATTTCTTAGGTATCTTAGGCCATACAATGATTCCTTGAGTTTGCAAAAAAATATCCCTTTTCTATCCTAAACAACTTCTCATGGTACATATGTCTACTACTAATGATTTTTGGACAAAAGGATCCCACAATATGGATCTCTTAGCTCCATCACCATAACCAATAAAGATATAAAACTTTGTTCCCTTGACCAAATCCGACCAAGCCAACCAAGTGAGCCGTCACCCCTCACCTCCAGGATAATTTCAATGGAGTATCATATTCCCTTTAAAGGACGCATCACATCCAATCCATGGGCTCTAAAAACCATGAGCTACCAAAACCATGTGCCCGAAACCAAAAATCTTGACCTGACTTCAAGGTATCCAAGAATACCACATGCTCCCCCATATCACCTAGGTCATATAGACTTTATCGGTGACATTTAAAACCCAGAGTGTGAATTCCTAACTAGGACTTACAATTGTATGCCTATTTACATAACTCCACCTCAAACTTTGCATTCAATACTTTCACCATTGCTTCGAATCTAAGTAAGCCCATCAACACTTTGCTTCCATGCTTGAATTTCTACCATCACCGCCATATCTAACTCTACCTCCTCAAACAACTCATTATAAAGGTCCGCGATCATCTCGTTTAAGAATTCCATCAAACACTTCAACTGCATCCTCCAAATAACAGAACCTGCCATACATAAGAAATATACCCAAGAGGAAACATTGCTCTAACCATTTCCATGGCTTCCAACTCCATCACCCTAGTCACCTTTCGAACTCATAGGGTTTTTCATCTTCACCGAAAGAGGGCCAAACCCTTGGTTCCCTTGCAGAAGACTCTCCTTATTTGCATGCAAATGACAATATTCCTTCATCTCTCACAGACCTTTACCCAACCTCATCTCTGATACCACTTGTTAGACTTCAAGCCTTCAAAAAAAATTGTTAAAATAAATAATAGTAACACATCACACATGCAACAATAGAGAAATAAGGAAAACACATATCACAACAACCAAGAACAAAATGGAGGGGCAATGACATTCTTTCTTTCCCATCCAATGGAGAAATGAATACAAGTCTCAAGAATATCCTCATGGGACTCTTCATTTAAAGAGGATATTCTCAAGCGTTTTTAGGCATATGGAAAATCAAATGTTTGAGAAACCACCACCTAAACGAATGTAACTTCAAGTTGTGTTGCCACAACCCAATAGTTGAGAGTAATTACCAAGAGAGATAAACCCTCTACACAAGCAAATTGCTTAGTACATAGAAAAATTAGCCATAAAACCTTGGTGAGAGTAATTACCAAGAGAGATCATTCTGGGAATATATGGGAATGTGTAGATTACTCCTCTACAAATATTGATATAAATAAGGAGAATGCTTAATTATTCCCATACGTGTGTGTATGAAAGTTAATTGATATACAATATACTTTTAAGTGAAAATAACATCCCATCTAAGATTTAGAAATATTGACATGAATAAGGAGAATGCTTAATTATTACACACACACACACACACACACACACACACACACACACATATAATCATGGGAATCATAATTGGTAGGTTTGATCTGAGCTAGGCCCAAGATCAAGCCTACTAGATACCCGAGATCAAGCCATATATACCAATAACTTGTGTTACAAATATTGACATGAATAAGGAGCATGATTAATTATTCCCATACTTGTAAGTACGAAAGTTAATTGATATACGATATATATGTTTTAACCATTGGAATCAATAACTGGTGGGTTTGATCTAGTCTAGGCATGAGGTCAATCATACTAACTGCCACTATAACACCTACAATCCAGATATGCCAATAACTCATGAGATAACAAAGGCCACACTATAACATCTCAAAATCCAGATATATCAATAACTTGTGAATTAGTAAGGGTTGAGGCGATATAACCCCAGCAAGCCACATATACCAATAACTAGTGACTTAGGAAGGGTCGACGAATCCAGAAGCCCACCAAAGTGGACCTCTATTCCAGGGTTCGTCTACCCTTCTAGCCTTATCCCAATGGGCCAACATGTCAACTTTGAGAAAAATGAACCCAAGTAAGAAAGATAACAAGCATTATATTGTTAAATGAAAATAACATCTCATGTAGAATTACCATATTAGAGTTTTTCCATGTATCATTGATACACATCTCAATACAAATCAATGTAGAATTACTATATTAGATTTTTTTCATGTATCCTTGATACGCATCTAAATGCAACTCAATGGGCATTGTCAACCTCTCTCACTCGCATATTATATGTATTGTGAATCTTTATGATTAATGAATAATGAGTGGTCATCGTATCTTTATGTCATGTTTTTTCATTAGTAGTCATTGTATTTTTATGTCATGTTTTGTTCCTCTCTTTTCATCTTGACACAATAATTGTATTTTCATTGCAATAGATTGTGGCATATTTTTTATCGTTAAATATTTCTCCATAGTATTAAACTCCATGAATTGGTTCGTGGTGGATGTGATTTTATGCAACAAGATGAATTAGTATGAGTTCCTAACGAATTATTCGTTGATGGTTGCGGGGTTTTGTATGTTCCTTTATACGTGGGCTTGATATATTGAGACATCTATGAGGTTACAATATATCTATCAAGGATGTTTCTCGTTGTGGGGAGAATAACCTGATATTTCATGAGGCTGGCTTATTCTCAGAGTGATTGGGGAAGAAAGCTTATTTTTTTCGTCTTTTGTGAAAAACATGACCATGCTCTCAGATCTGCAATGCATAGACAAACTCTACGCAACACAGTTCCAAATATTGTGTTCTACAAAAACTTTGTCGTTGAACTCTCATGACTTACCACGCAATTCCTAGACTACACGATGTCATGAAAACACTTAATAAACCATTTCTTGAAATTGTGCTAATCTTTAACACATAAACTCACAAACATAACAAACATTCAAAAATATGTTAACACAAAAAATACTTAATATATTATGAACTTGGGTGTTGCGCGCAGATATTGAATACAAAACTATGTCAAGCTTCGGCTCCAACAACTTCTGTAAACTTACAAAAAACCAGAGCTTGAGATCTCATAATTCTTCAACTCCTCACAGTTGTTGTTGTTGCTAACTATCAACTAACACACTCTTTGTTCCTCTGTTTCAACTACCTACAGACTCAAACATATATAGATAAGACTGAAACTTCATGTAGAAGTAAACCGACTCAAGAAATAAAGACATCAATAAATATGAATGACTTCTATCTACTTAACAAAGCTCGATAAAGTTAAATATCAACTCATAAATAACTTTCTTCTAACACTCTTTATTGACATGTCTGACATACTAACTTCTTTGTTTTCGTGATAGATAGATTCTACGTAAGCGTGAAGCTCATGAATTGTAATCAGTATTTCCAATGCTCCCCCTTAATTATAAGTAGGTGAGTTTACAAAATACAAAATTTACATCAAAATATCATATTGACATGAAATGTCAAACATCTGTTACTGCGTCGAATCCTAGAGAACTGCGCAATTTCTGAAATTCATCCCTTGCCAAAGCTGTTTTGAAAATGTATGTGACTTGTTCTTTAGACTTGCAAAATTCTAAACAAATTTCTTTGTTATTTACCAATTCTATGATAAAATGATACCTTGTATCAATGTGTTTGGTTTTCTTGTGAAACATATGATTCTTTGATAACATGATGGCTGAATTGTTGTCACAAAATATTGTAGTTGGTTCATGTTGTTCCTGCAACAAATATTTTAACATTCTTCTCATCCAAACTATTTGACAAGTTGTGATTGTAGTTGCGATGTACTCAACTTTTGTTGAAGAAAGAGTCACAATGGGTTGCTTCATTTATTCCCATGACACTATACATGTTCCAAAATAAAATGTGTACCCAAAGGTACTTTTTCTATCATTTATGATTCCTCCACAATCATTGTCAATGTATCCAATAAGTCTAAAATCTTCTTTAGTATAATACATAATTTCAAAATATTTTGTACCATTCACATATCTCTGAATTATTTTTTCTGCTTTCTAATGTGATTCTTTTGGAGTTTCCATGAACCTTGAAATTAGGCTCACTCCATACATAATATCTGATCTTGTTGTTGTTAGATACATAAGACTACCTACCATTCTTTTAAATAGTGTGTCATCCACCTTGGATCTTTTATCTTCCTTTCTTAACTTCAATCCTATTATGACAGATGTTGGGCTTGCTTTCGAATTTATCATGTTGAATCTTTTCAAAATTTCATGTGCATACTTAGATTATGAAATAAATATACCAACTTTGGACTGGTGAACTTCAATACCCAAAAAATATCTCATAAGCCCCAAATCAGTCATTTCAAATTCAGCGTTCATGACTGACTTAAATTCTTCTATGTCAAAATCTCATGTAAAAATAAAATCATCTACATATAAGAAAACAATTAACATGTTACCTTGTTGATTTGCTTTGACGTACAGTATTGTCTCACATTCACTTCTCTGAAATCCATTTTGAATAAGGTAGGAATCTATGTGACTATACCAAGCTCTAAGAGTTTGCTTTAATCCATGTAGTGCCTTCTTCAATATGTACACTTTGTTTTCTTGTCCTGGAACCTCATAGCCTTGTGGTTGTTCCACATATATTTCTTCTTTTAAATGTCCATTCAAAATTTTTGAATTTACATCCATTTGATAAGAATGCCACTTGTTCTTCGTAGCAATGGCTAACGCATTTCTGATTGTGTCCATCCATGTAACCGGTGCAAATGTTTCATTTAAGTCAATTCCAGGTTGTTGTGTAAAACCTCTTGCAACTAATCTTTCCTTGTTCTTCTGCAAATTTCCTTCTACATCTTGCTTGGTTTTATAAATCCACTTCACACTTATCACATCCTTATCTTTAGCTACATCTACTGATTTCCATGTCTGATTATTCTCTATGCATTTAATTTCTTCCTCCATGGCTTCTGCCCATATATCATCCTTGACAACTTCTTCAAAAGTTAATGGATCATCTATTTGTGAAAATAGAGCAAAAAAAGAAAATGAATTTGTTGTGTCAACATTATATATGTCATGCATAATTCTTGTATTTCTTGGTATCAAACTTGCTAATGTTTGATATGGAGATATCGAACTGCTTGGGCTGGTTGCTAGAGTATTTTGCGCTCTAGGTGTGAATTGCTCACCTGCAGATCTCACTGGAGTAGTTTGTGCTAGGATTTGTGTTGCAGTTCCAAGTGTAGAAGTAGTTGTGCACTGATTTGTACATGGTGTTTGAACCACTTATTCTTTTGTGTCATCATGCCCAATTTCATCAATAATTCTGACTATCCTTTCTATGCTTCATTCTCCACAAATTGAACATCACAACTGGTTATGACCTTTCTTCCAATAGGATCGTACAATTTATAGGCTTTTGTATCTTTAGAGTATCAAACAAAAATACATTTATGTCCTTTGTTTTCCAACTTCTTTCTCAACTCATCTAGAACATGTGTGTTTGCAACGCAACCAAAGACTTTTAAGTTCACATCATTATGCTTCATACCTATCCAGGATTCTCAAGGAACTTTTTTTTTTCACACTCTTTGTCATAAATATGTTCATGATGTATACTGCAGTTTCTACTGCCTCAACCCAATACTCATTTGACAAATGTTTGGCTGCCAACATATTGCGTGCCATTTCCATGATGGTTCGATTCTTTCTTTCCACGACACCATTATGATGTGGTGTATACTATGCAATGAATTGCTTGTCAATTCCATGAACTTTACAAAAGTTTTGAAATTCTCTTGAAACATATTCACCTCCTCTGCCAGTTCTTAGAAACTTGATTTAATAGCCACTATCCTTCTCCACAAGTGATTTGAACTGTTGAAAACAACTCAATGCACCATATTTATGTTTTAAGAAATAAATCTGTCTTTCTTGAGAAATCATCACTGAATGTAAGAAAATAGGTACTGCCTCCTATAGATGGTGTTTGCATTTGTCCACAAATGTCTAAACGTACACTTTCTAGTGGAGCATTTTCTCTGTATGACTTTCCAACTGGAAATGACTCTCTGTGTTGTTTTCTAAAGATGCATCCTTCACATAATCTTTTTGGTTTTTCAATCCATGGAAAACCTTTCACCATATCTTTTGTATGTAGCGGCTTCAAACCTCTAAATTTTAAATGTCCAAATCTGAAATTCCATAGTCGGGAACCATCCTGCATTTCATATTGGAATGTTCCCTACATCTTTGCCTACATCATTGTCTTCTTCTTTCTTGAAATTGTGTGCACTACTTTTTCTTTCCTCAGAACTACATGCACTTACTTCTTCGCTTTCTGCTTTGAATGCAATTTGAAAATACAAATATTTTTCTTTACCAACACCTTGCATTTGTTTTCTCTTCATGGATGCCTTCAATATCAATGGAAACATTTTGTTGCTTGTCATTTAAATTCTTGCAATAAGTTGATTTCTTGGATATCTGTCCATAATCACACAATGATTATCTTCCATGTAGATTCTATATCATTTCGGTAGGAGTTGTCATGTGCTCATCAAATTATGCTTTAGACCAGAAACATAATAAACACCATGCATAACTTTTTTCTCTCCTTGTTCAGTGAAAATATTAATACTTCCTTTGCCTAAGACAGTGACTTGGATATCTGTTTGAAGTGTAACTTTAGTTTGAACTGACTTATCCAAACTAGAAAAAAGTTCTAAGCTTCTTGTCATGTGATTACTATAGCGTGAATCTAGATACCATATGTCACATGGCCTTTCTTAATCAACATTGCATTCAACTGGTGAGACTATGGGCATTGCTTCAACACGTGCCATAAACATATGACTGGAGGGAGTATTCGCATTGTGTGACTGATCTTGACCTTGCTTGTTATGATTATATTGTCTCTTCCTTCACTGATACACATAATGTCCATACTTTTTACAGTAATGGATTTGGTTTATCAATTTTTTTATTACTCGGCTGACTGTTATTTGTATTTTGTCCTCTTCCACCAGTATTTCCAGTACTGCTACTACATCCACCTCTAGCAGAACTTCTTCCTCTTCCCCTAGAGTTAGCTCTCCCCCTTCCTCTTCCACAACTTATAGATGACTGTGTGGAAAATGCATTTTCTAATGACATATTTGACCTATTTAATCTATGTTCATAATTAATGATGGAAGCTTGCAGTTCATCTAGACTAAAGTGACCCAGGTCTTTGCTCTCTTCTAGAGTCACAACAAGGATATCAAATTTAGGAGGAAGACTCCTAAGTACCTTCTTAACAACCTTTATATCTTCTATTGTTTCTCCATGAGACTTAATCTAATTTATAAGGCCAATAACATGGGTATAAAAGGAATCTACTGAATTTGAGTCTTTCATTAACAAAGTTTCAAAATATCTTCTAAGAATTTGTATTTTTGAAGTATTGACTTTGTCCATACCTTGATAAGATGTTTTTAATATGTCCCATGCTTCCTTAGCTTGCTTTGTTGATGCACCTCTTGGGAGTATGCTCTCATGCATGGCTTGATGTATGTAACACATCGTGTTTCCATCCTTCTTCCTTTGATCTTTCAAAGCATCCTTCTCAGCTTATGTGAGAGCATTGTACGTTTCATGATCTGTTGGTTACACATAGCTATTTTCGACTCTCCCATACATCTTGACCCTGAAATAATGCCTTTATAGTCAAGGACCATAACTCATATTTTTTTCCTATAAAAGCGGGAGGTTGTTGATTTGACGTAGAAGCCATGATTTCTCCTTACAACATAGTTGCTTCTCTGATAAACCTGTTCTGATAGAACCTGCTCTGATACCATGGAAATGATGCTACTAGATGAAAGGAAAATCATAATCATAGTAGCCAAGGAAATGATGTGTTTGTAGTGGCTATAGTAGTGGTGTTGTTATCGATATTGAACATTTGTGTGGGTCATAGAAGGCCTAAATCTACAATGATATGGTGTCCATTTTTCTCCTATGTGTGTCAAAGATTGGTAAATGGACTACAATGCATGGATCCATTCATAGGTGTGTCATAGTGAATGGGCTCATGTTAAAAGGTTCATTGTTGTGATGCCAGTGGTATGAGGATTACTTGGTGTGTTCGAGTTGATCGCTTTCTTGGTGTGTCTGAACTAAGATGGATAGCTTCCTTGGTGTGTCCAAGATGAAAGAAAGATGTCTTGGTGTGTTCAATACAAGAACCAAATGGCCCCAGTTGTAATGCATCCAAGCTAGAAGGTTTGATCTCCATGATGAATAGGTGAGTGAAATTTAAATAGAACATTTGGATCTGCATCCTCATGCTTGGGCGCATAAGTCGAACTAGCCATTTGATTCTTCTCGAGCATGAGAGCAATGGATTACTTAAGTCTTTTAATTGACCACTTCCTATATTTCCTTGAATGAAGAATTTGATCACCCAAATAAAGTGTTTTCTAATACTTGGAAGAGTGGGTGTATGTCCATTGAATGCTATACGAGTGGACCATAAGTTGGTTGTGGACTTTGGGTGATGTTGTGAAACAAGAAACATGTATATAAATTATTCTTTGAATTAGAAATACATAACATTCAAGGGACTCGTGTCAATGGAAAGTAGGTGCATCTATTGTACTAGTTAACTCTTCAAATCACTAATTGAAATGATTCCACAATAAAGAGAGTTCATCGAGAAGTTGAATGAACCATATACCTAAAAAATTTTCCTACTAAACCAATTGTTACAATGATTAGATACCCATTTCGTTATATGCTGGTTCCTTTAAATGGACTTCTACAAATTAATGATTTCTACAATAAACAAGTCCCTAGTCAAACCAAAAGACAAACTTGTTGACCAGGAGCGCCTTCACTATCTAGAGGAACATGTACTGTAAGGACTAATTCATTCGTGGCTGGCCATGCGCACTTAGAAACAAAATATTTCATAGAAGCTTCTTTGTTGCAACAGCTGGAAAAGATGGAAAGCGCGTCACATATCGTATGCACCTCGATGCAAGGGACTAGGTTGAATGATTGCACACTGTTTTCTGCGCACTCACATTGTATGTGGTGATGAGGCATTGGCAAGATGGCTAGTGCGGTCGGCCCAAATTTTCCAATGCAAAATCTGAATCTGCACAAATTCTGCAGCTGGATATTCCATCGAAGGTGTGTGCCAGGTGTGCATGAGAGTAGAAGCGTTGCACGGGAAAGATACAAACTTAAGATGTGCAATAATTTTGGTCCTGAGTTTATTTGATGCTGAAGTTAGTTTGTACTGTGTCTGCCAGAATTGCGCGCATCCAATTATTTCTGGGTTCATATATACATGCACAGTACACGCATGCTTATCAACATTATCAATTGTTTTCAGATTTGATGGTTGATATATCATTTTAATGTTGTGTAGCAAAGTGTATATCTACCATTTATAAATATTGGGGCTTTGAGTTAATAAATATTATGTAGGGATAACATCAAAATGTAAATGTATTCTACATTTATGGTTATCACTATTATGAATTATTTTCAAATCTGATGATTATAAACAATTAGTTTTAACATTCAATGTTGTGTAGTAAAATGGATATTAATAACCTATAAAAACTCACACTTAAATTAATAAAAATTACAAAAAAATAACACCAAAATATACTCCAATTTTCCAAATATTAATATGGTGAGCTTTATGTCAATTATATATATATATATATATATATATATATATGAAATTCAACTTATATCTTAGTGTACTATGTTTAATATCCTCTTGTTCACTTGTTGAGGATATAATGATTGCATAAGATGCTTATTATTCTCTTGTTAAGTATATATAGATTGTCTGCTTAAAATATAATTCTTTGGATTTATAAAATCTTAGATCTCTTAATAAAACTCGAACCATTTTAAAACTAGATAGTTTTTAGTCAAATTAGATGGAGCATGATTATCCCATACCCCTATACTCACTCAAGTCATATCTTTAAATATATATAAAGTATATAGGTATCTATCTAAGCATAGACCATCCATTTATTTTTACCACTGTATACAATTTAATTGTTTCATAATAGCCTATACAAGCATAGCCCAACAATTTAACGATGTATTTGTTTAAAGACGTGTTGTTGTTCAGTCCAAGGATAAAGACTTGCAGGGTGTTGCTAATTGTAAAAGCCACAAGTATTACTCGATTTGAATTCAGAGTAATCAATTGTTGAAATATTGTAACTGCAAAGAGTATTATATTTATTATTGAATCATTATTAATTAGATCAATCCCATTTTGTGGATAGATCATGTCGGTCTTTGTGAATGACCAAATCCCCTTTTGTGGATTGGTCAAACCCTAATTATATCATGCTAATTAAGAAGTCGTCCCCCATGCCTAATTAAAGTGGTTTTAGCCACTAAGTGAAGAGGTCGGCCCTCCCAATGAAGAGACACCTCCCAAGCGCCTGCCAACCAGTGTAAATAAGAGAGGTTAGTGCCTCATTTGTTCACTCACTCATTCGACTCAACAAGTGCACAATTTTGGAGATAGCTACAGTTGGGAGAAGAAGGAAGAGAGAGGTGCATTGCTCACTGTTGGATATTCTCTAGTGTTTTGGTTTATTCTCTTGGCATTGTATTGGTTATCTATAATAAGGAAGTTTTGTTGGGTTTTCTCCCCCATGAGGGTTTCCCAGGATAAATGTTGTGTTAAGAACCAAAGAATTGAATACAAAAGCACCATAATAGATATAGAAGAACAATATGCAAAAACTCTTTTATTACTATCAAACCCTTGAGGTAGGGAAACATCATACAATGGATCCTATTATGGAAGGGATCCTCTCTTGTTCACTCACCTCTTCGAGGGGGAAACCTCCTAATGAGCTTCAGCTCCAAAAACAATACTTTTCTTCATGTCCCATTATATTGCTTGAAATCAATTATATAGTGTTACCATCACCTAAGAACATTCTAGAGGAGGAATCTTCTAGAAGTAGAACCTTCTAAGAAGTCCTCTTACATTTATTATATCTAACTACCCATTTATTATATCTAGCTACTATATTGAGTCTTATTTAATAATATAGTGGACCTAGTCCACCTTACATTCAATGGCCTCCACTATTATCACTATGGGCCCTCTGGGCCCCCACTACTACCTCTCTAGCTACCTAACATGTTGCGTATCTTGTGATTGTGTTTCTCTCATTCATCCTACCTATGTTATTGTTATCAAGTAAATTGAAAAAAAACTTAATAGCTGCTCTAAAATTAACATGGTTTCAGAGATAAGCTGAAGAGAGCACCTTTCACTGGATAAGAAAAAACGTCATTGTTACCATATAAGAAAATTAGGGATTTTTATTGAAGAGGAATTTAAGCTTAAAACTCATCAAGGAAGTGTGTCCTAGCCTAGCGAGCTCATTGGCAGATTGAGCGCACTTTTCCAGTGGGAAAAACTCCCTAAAAGTGAAACCCTAGTTTTCACTAGTACCATAAAACCAAAACCAGTACCAGAATTGCGCAAGCCCAGTTTCAAGGGGTAAAAGTTGGATTTTCAGAAAACTAATTGCACCATGCTACTCGCCTCAGATTGCCTGCCAAAATGAAGACTAGCCTCCTATATTTATACTAAATCTGGCTAACTTCTTGGGCTGACTTCTCATTCTGGGTATCTGTCTATTCAATATATATTAATTCTTCTAGCTAACTTCTTCTCTTGTAGGCTAATAACCTAATATAAATTATCCTCTAGAGCCGACATGTATTCTAGGGTTATTCGCCAACTCATTAGGGTTTCTTCTTGCTTTCCAGCATCTTCTATTCTCGTCAGGTTTACACGTGGAGGTAAATACCTCCCGCAACTACCATAATATCACCAGGCCCTTCTTTTTGATATCCTTGAATGTGATCAAAAAATATTTGAAACTGTGATGGATGTGAGATTCATGCTATTTTTCTTATAGTTAGTTTATTTGCATCATACTTCTGCAAATTTATTTATTTTCTTAGTGAAGATTCTTGGTCCATTTCTCATGGATTCTTAATGCATGTATATTCTATTCAGTATTTTATTTTATTTGAATAATAAATATTTGGAGTTTTCTTTTTAGTATTCTCCCATTTAAATATTGTTGTCCCAAGATCGTCAAAGATAAATCTTTAAACAATTTAAAGAGGAGTACCACCTCTATAAAAACAAAGGGGAGTTTTTCATCCTCATTGGGTTAATGTTAATTGATTCAAACATCAGAGCACATATTAACATAAAAATGCACATATTAACATAAAAATGCATATATTAACATAAAAATGCATCTTTATTATGAGGTTTTTTAACACAATAACCCTACTGTATGTAATCACATATGCTCTGAAGATTGTGAAGATTCTAGAATCTAGATGCATCAAGTCTAAGTAACTTGCTTTGGGGAGAAGTCCGCAATTTTTTTCTGACAATAATATATGACAAATAATAAAATATAATCCTACAAAAAAATTATTATATGGTAAACCAACATAAACACATTTATGTGTTCAGTGTACCCATTAGTTTTTTCTATAATTTTTTATTTGTTGTCACCTTACGACTTCATATTTCCTTATTAAGTGGTGGATCTGAACACGGTGACACTAACTCTGCCATCTAGCTTATGTCTCACATGCATGATGCATCGATGCTACTTATCCAAAATAAAATGGGCAAGAAGAAGATAAAAAGGCACAAATTGAATTTCCAACTCTGCCATGCAGCTCGAGAAGTCGTATATTTGCAACACAAATCCTTTTCAGGGGATCGATTCAAAAAATATTTACCAAAGGATTGTCGTTCTTGAAAACTTGTGGATTATCATGCGATGGTACTATATAGAATGTAGGAAAATTTTGGTTTAACAGTAATATAAGAATTAAGTCGCACTAAAGGGTGGGAATTGTGTCAAGAGGATATTGGTAGACTCTGAAGTTGTGGCACTAACTACCATCTAAATTGGTATTGAAATTCAGGGAAAATAAATCTTTACATGTTTCCCATCAAAGAGTTAATATGCCCCCGGTCGATCTTGTATTGCTAAGGTTATCAAATAAGGTCATTTTGTCTCTCACAAACTATTGTATAGAACTACTTTATATCAAAACTATATTTCGAACAGTATCTTTATAAAATGTTACCATAAATAGTTATGTTAACTCTGCAATAGTATCTTGAAAAGAAACAGTTTTATGCAAATTGCATTATGAACGTTTTAGTAATCATACTCAACATATAAACATTATCTACTTATCAACGTGAAAGAAAACGAAGTTCTATCTTGGAGATGGGAGCAACATGCTGCAAGTGCATGGTTTGTTTACTATGGCTAATTTGGTGGGGATGTAAAGAATGGAAGTTCAACAAGTGCTTGTATTTTAACCTTGTTTGGAGGACCAACAAGTGGTTAGCCGTACTTAGTATAAAGGAAAAATACATTGTTGCTATAGAAACTTATAAGTGGTTCAACTACAACTCATTCGTGTAAATAATGATTTCAAGACAAGGACTTCTCTTTTGGTGAGATTCATAGTGTTATTGATTTGAAAAAGAACATCGAATTCCATTCAAGAACAAAGTATATTGGAGTAAAATTTCACTGTATTAAAAAAATGGCGAAGTCGTGAAAATGAAGGAGAAAACTCTAGGTAATGGAACCGATAGTTTGATTAAGGCTTTGGATAGAAGGAAAGTGATGAAAGAGCACCCATGGCACAAAGATATATCCTACACAGTTCATTTTGTTTTAGTAGTTTAGATGTTGTTTTCTTAATATTCTCATAGATTTTATGTTAGCTATAAAATATTGCTTCAGTGGTTGTTACAGAAGAAGAGATATATACTACAAAAGCTACTATAGTAGTTTCTACAGGTGAAGAGATAGCAAGTACAAAAGTTTGATCAAAATTTAAAGAGATAACCTCTCTTGGTTTTGACTATGGAAGTTGTTGCAGGTGTTGGAACTAGTTGTTAGAAACACCAGTTGCGGCACTATAACAATTGATGCATTAGAGAGTTGTGGCACTGGAACCTTGTGCCATAGATGGATGGAATCATTATTGGTTGTGGAATCCATGTTAGTGTTTTGTGGAACTAGAATGGGATAAGTTAGAGAATAATTTTCATAGTAAAGTACATGTGATGGTTTACTCTAGTTGAAAGTTCAACAAAAGAAATGTATGGGTACATTGTTTACTCTTAAGACCACCAAGAGAGATTTTAGAAGATGTAGAGAGGAAGGGAACATTAAAGTAAGGCAATGATTCACTGGACAACTAGAGATCACTAGTAACTGAACTTTTGGGGTTGTTCATCTTCTAATTCATGTGCATAAAATTATCTATTTGTGATTGAGAAAGGACCTTTGGCCTTTGAGTAAGTTCATTTAAATGGTCTTGATAGTGGATAGAGGCATTAGCCATTATTGTTGCACTTATCCAAGATTCAAACCTTTAAGTGGTAGTTGGTGAGAAGTTTTAGCTTGCATAGAAGTGGAAATTTGTGGACAAAGGAGTTATCCAAGATTCAAACCTTTAAGTGGTAGTTGGTAAGAAGTTTTAGCTTGCATAGAAGAGAAAATTTGTGGATGAATGAGCAGGGTAGAACACTTAGAGTGCATCTAAATTGAATGAAATGGAGACCCAAGAGCTTTCTGTTGTGGTTTAATTATATGTAATTAATTGTTTAATTATTGTGGTGTATTCTATGTGATGGATTAATAATATATTAGTTTATCAAAATTAGAATGGTTTTGTTTTCCTACATTTTACTTTAAATTACGGGGAAACATAATCCCTCTATACTAGAAATTTGCTTAGTACATAGAATTTTTTTCCATAAAACTTTGTTGATGTTGGACTTCAAGCCTGCAAATATAATTCATGAATAGACAAAAAAATACAGAGATATAAAAAAATCACACACAACACAACAAATACGAATTTGGGGGCAATGGTATTATTTATTACTCAGTCAATGGATAAATGAATACAAGTCTCAAGAATATCCTCACGAGATTATTCATTTAAACAAGAGATTCTCAAGCGTTTCGAGGCATATTGAAAGCCAAACACTTGAGAAACCTCTGCCCAAACAAATGTAACTCCAAGGTGTATTGTCACAACCCAACAATCTCCACCTTGACAAGAATTTCCTAACACATTTCCCAATGAATCAAATATCACCTTCTTTCAAACCAAGAGAATCCAAACACCACCACAACTTCTCTAACAACACTAGTTGCATGAACATGTCTGCACATTTTTCTTAAGTATGGACCATTCCACCTCCATTGAATCAACATAAGCACACACTAAATCACTACAACCACTGTAGGTGATACTCATGCTTCTCAAATATTGAAGCACCCATTTCCATGCTATTTACCTGGTTTTTCTATGTGTCCACTGACAATACCAACTACATGTGAAATATTTGAACATTCCATCACAATCATCAAACTGTGTACTACATTTGCATAAGGTACATGAGACATATAATCCTTTCTTCCTTAGTACTAGGACATAAACTTGAATAAATCTTAAAATGGGAGGCTAAAGGGATATTTCCCGATTTCACAAAGTTCATACTGAACCTCATCGGTGACAATCACAACTTGACATTTTTTCCCATCTCTGTATACTTCTATGCCCAAGATTTGTTTTGTTGCTCCTAGATCCTTCATCAAAATTCCTAGTCAACTGAGCCTTTACCATGTTGATCTCATCCATATATTTCTAAATTAATAATCATATCATCAACATAACACCAAGATAATGAATATGACATAAACAGAATGATCATACTCACTTATTAAGAAACTTTGGCTCACCATGAAGGAATCAACCATCTTGTACCATTTCTTGGGTATCTTAGGCCATACAATGATTCCTTGAGTTTGCAAAAAAATATCCCTTTTCTATCCTAAACAACTTCTCATGGTACATATCTCTACTACTGATGATTTTTGGACAATAGGATCCCACAATATGGATCTCTTAGCTCCATCACCATAACCAATAAAGATATAAAACTTTGTTCCCTTGAAAAAATCCGACCAAGCCAGCCAAGTGAGCCTTCACCCCTCACCTCCAGGATAATTTCAATGGAGTATCCTATTCCCTTTAAAGGACACATCACATCCAATCCATGGGCTCTAAAAACCATGAGCTACCAAAACCATGTGCCCGAAACCAAAAATCTTGACCTAACTTCAAGGTATCTGAGAATACCACATGCTCCCCCATATCACCTAGGTCATATAGACTTTATTAGTGACATTTAAAACCCAGGGTGTGAATTCCTAACTAGGACTTACAGTCGTATGCCTATTTACATAACTCCACCTCAAACTTTGCATTCAATACTTTCACCATTGCTTCGAATCTAAGTAATCCCATCAGCACTTTGCTTCCATGCTTGAATTTCCACCATCACCGCCATATCTAACTCTACCTTCTCAAACAACTCATTATAAAGGTCCACGATCATCTCGTTGAAGCATTCCATCAAACACTTCAACTGCATCCTCCAAACAACAAAACCTGCCATACATAAGCAATATACCCAAGAGGAAACATTGCTCTAACCATTTCCATGGCTTCCAACTCCACCACCCTAGTCACCTTTCGAACTCATAGGGTTTTTCCTCTTCACCGACAGAAGGCCAAACCCTTGGTTCCCTTGCAAAAGACTCTCCTTATTTGCATGCAAATGACAATGTTCCTTCATCTCTCACAGACCTTTACCCAACCTCATCTCTGATACCACTTGTTAGACTTCAGGCCTTCAAAAACAATTGTTAAAATAAATAATAGTAACACATCACACATGCAACAATAGAGAAATAAGGAAAACACATATCACAACAACCAAGAACAAAATGGGGGGCAATGACATTCTTTATTTCCCATCCAATGGAGAAATGAATACAAGTCTCAAGAATATCCTCATGGGATTATTCATTTAAAGAGGATATTCTCAAGCATTTTTAGGCATATGGAAAACCAAATGTTTGAGAAACCACCACCTAAACGAATGTAACTTGAAGTTGTGTTACCACAGCCCAATAGTTGAGAGTAATTACCAAGATAGATAAACCCTCTACACAATCAAATTGCTTAGTACAAAGAAAAATTAGCCATAAAACCTTGGTGAGAGTAATTACCAAGAGAGAGAGATCATTGTGGGAATATATGGGAATGTGTAGATTACTCCTCTACAAATATTGATATAAATAAGGAGCATGCTTAATTATTCCCATACGTGTGTGTATGAAAGTTAGTTGATATACAATATACTTTTAAGTGAAAATAACATCCCATCTAAGATTTAGAAACATTGACATGAATAAGGAGAATGCTTAATTATTACACACACACACACACACACACACACACACACACACACACACACATAATCATGGGAATCATAATTGGTAGGTTTGATCTGAGCTAGGCCCAAGATCAAGCCTACTGGATACCCGAGATCAAGCCATATATACCAATAACTTGTGTTACAAATATTGATATGAATAAGGAGCATGATTAATTATTCCCATACTTGTAAGTACTAAATTTAATTGATATACGATATGTATCTTTTAACCATTGGAATCAATAACTGGTAGGTTTGATCTAGTCTAGGCATGAGATCAATCATACTAACTGCCACTATAACACTTGCAATCTAGATATGCCAATAACTCATGAGATAACAAAGGCCACACTATAACACCCCAAAAGCCAAATATATCAATAACTTGTGAATTAGTAAGGGTTGAGGCGATATAACCCCTG
The DNA here is from genome assembly GCA_009831015.1 of Picea engelmannii. Classification (NCBI taxonomy): domain Eukaryota; kingdom Viridiplantae; phylum Streptophyta; class Pinopsida; order Pinales; family Pinaceae; genus Picea; species Picea engelmannii. The sequence goes on along the minus strand of ML870531.1, from coordinate 785 downwards.
CAAGCCACATATACCAATAACTAGTGACTTAGGAAGGGTCGAGGAATCCAGAAGCCCACCAAAGTGGACCTCTATTCCAGGGTTCGTCTACCCTTCTACCCTTATCACAATGGGCCAACATGTCAACTTTGAGAAAAATGAACCCAAGTAAGAAAGATAACAAGCATTATATTGTTAAATGAAAATAACATCTCATGTAGAATTACCATATTAGAGTTTTTCCATGTATCGTTGATACACATCTCAATACAAATCAATGTAGAATTACTATATTAGATTTTTTTCATGTATCCTTGATACGCATCTAAACACAACTCAATGGGCATTGTCAACTTCTCTCACTCGCATCTTATATGTATTGTGAATCTTTATGATTAATGAATAATAAGTGGTCATTGTATCTTTATGTCATGTTTTTTTCATTAGTGTTCATTGCATTTTTATGTCATGTTTTGTTCCTCTCTTTTCTTCTTGACACAATCATTGTATTTTCATTGCAATATATTGTGCATATTTTTTATCGTTAAATATTTCTCCATAGTATTAAACTCCATGAATTGGTTCGTGGTGGATGTGATTTTATCCAACAAGATGAATTAGTATGAGTGCCTAACGAATGATTCTCTGATGGTCACGGGGTTGTGTATGTTCCTTTCTACGTGGGCTTGATATCTTGAGACATCTATGGGGTTACAATATATCTATCAAGGATGTTTCTTGTTGTGGGGAGAATAACCTGAGATTTCATGAGGTTGGCTGATTCTCAGAGTGATTGGGGAAGAAAG
>WSFP011446277.1:0-20119 GCA_009831015.1 Picea engelmannii | reverse complement strand
AAAGAGGGTGCTAGAAGCCAAGAATAGGTATGAAAATATTGGGTAAGAATCATTTCTGAAATATTTTATTGTCTAATGTTAAGCATGAAATTTTAAAAGGGCAGTTGTATGCCATGGATACCCAAGTAGGGTATGATTTCGAAGGGAGAACCTGAGTGATGGAGGTGTGAACCTTTGGCAGTGAAGACTAATTGTATGATGCAATAACATTTGAACCAAATGATCTTCGTTGACAAAAAAAAGGGTCAAAACCTTTACTAAGAAATCATAGAAATCCCTCCAATTAACTACAGACCGAGATCGTGAAGATTGCAAAAGAAAACCTTGATCGAATCAGGTTAATCGAGAACCTGAAAAAGGATATGAATGTGAGTCATTCATCGTAAGGAAACCAATCTTATTTGTCAGATCAATTTCAATATCCACTGGATTTAACGGATCAAACATCATTCATTCGATAATATCGACGGCCCGCATTCATTGTGGGGATTGAATAGGCACACAAGTTAATGACGGATTCTTTGGATGTAATTTGAATTCAATACAATTTTTTTTTGAGTTTGGGGTATGATCGTAGATCGGATGACCCGCATCTATTGTGGAGATTGAAAGGAGAATTAAACCACATACTAGTTCATATTCTGCAATCCCTTGCAGCCATTGGATCTCGGGGAAGATGGATCTTTACCATCGATTTGCAGACAAGGGGTCTAGCTAGGATCATAGCACCTAGACATGGGATTTGAAAAGGTAGCGCTTGAAAAGAATAGGGCTGAGGTCACAACTCTTGATCGCATGGAAAGAAAAATGGAGTCCTCTGAGCCAGTCAAGGAAGGTAGAGTTTAGCACTCTACGTTAGACTGTGGTCACGGGGACTAGCTCTATGGGAAGAAAAGTGCTCATCATTAGCACGTTGCATGGAATTCATTGAGGCAATGCATGTTGCATAAGAGGGAAGACAATGTAATTTCCAGTAAGGAAGGAGGACCTTCCAATTTTTTACTTACATTATGTAAGTGTGGAAGGAAAAAAAATTGGGCAGCCATAAGTGTTGGCACCCTAGCTATTAATGAAGGAAGAATTATTAAAGGCATTCATGTGAAACTTTTGAGTTTCATTTGTACTGATTTGGGATCGTGATCGACCTATAGCAGGAAGCATGGTCCTACTGTAAGAGTGAATGAAAATGAATAAGCCATGTGGTGAAGAGGTTGGTTAAATTCCAACACACCATGGAAAAGTACTTGTCAAAAAGTATGGGAAACTTAAAATCAATGCAAGGGTGCATTGGGTATGAATGTGGCCACGAATGTTGGTGCATTCATTAAAAATCAATTGATATTTGAATTACATTTTGAAAAAATTGGTAGGGTGGAATGATGCATAGGTAAGGGATGATGTATCCTTTTGCTTGGTATCCTTGAATAGATGAAAATGACTTGGACTATTAATATGTCTGATTTTGAAAAGATAATGTACATGGAAACTAACAATTGTGTGGTTGAGGAATGTTGAAACTGCAGGAGGAAATGGGTCTTGGATATGGTAGTATTGTAAGCCCATAAGGAAGAACAATTTCCTACTAAAACAAACTGCAGGGAACGGTACCCTTTTTTTAAGAAAGTGAATTTGATTGTTAGTATGCACAACTCTGAAATTGTTTGTGATGATGTTATAAAGGTGCACTAAAAATGTATGTGCATGGAGAAACTAACGATTTGTTTGCTTGATTGAAGTTGAAGTGCAGGAAGAAAATGAGTCTTGAATATGGAAGCATTGTAAGCCCATAAGGAAGACCAATTGATTGTTGATCCAAAACTGTTATGGGAAGGAAAGTCCCATAATTATGAATATGGTTCTTGTGCGGGACAAATAAGAAAATAAAATGTAGAATTGGAAATCTGTAGGTAACAGATTTACAAGGAAATTCTGAATTTAAAATTTATGATGATGTCTCATCAACATTTCTATGCCTATGATATAGGTGAAACGAAAATATATAGAAAGAGTGCAGAGATGAGAGACTGAGCTCTCAGGTTCGATGAATAACTGAGAAAAAAAGGGTATGTTCTGATCGCGGGAAATAGAGACTGACTTGGGAGAAGGAGAGTAGCCTTCATCCCTATATATGACTGAGTCGGGAGAAGGAGAGTAACCTTTGTCTCTATCTATTTATGTGTGAGGACAAGGAGAGTAACCTTCTTCTTTAACTTTCATTGACCTAGAAGGTTGTCAAGCTCAAAAGCATGAAAAATGGCTACTACTGAGCCACGAGAACCCTGTGATAAGCCATGATCGCCTGAAATATATTGTGTTGAGGTAACATGAACCAGAGGGACACCTCAACAGATAAAGTCTAAGGAATTCCTTGACTATAAGACTCGATAAAGTCTCTGGAATTATTTTTGTGCGAGAAAACCATGGTAGAGCAAGATGGATCACCCAAGGGACTGTATAGCAGTGAAGGGTATAGTTAAGCCTAGGCCTAGAGGGTGAGTGACCGCAAGGAAGAGGAGACCTTAATATTTCTTGTAAACTAATGGGATCATGCACATGGTAGGTAGTTCTTCCTATGCGATACAAACCTTGGCAAGGCAAGATGGATCACCTGAGGGATTGTATAGAAAAGAAGGGGATGCTTGAGCCTGGGCCTGGAGGGTGAGTGACCGCAAGGAAGATGAAACTTTGATAGTTATTGTAAACTATCGATTGGGATCATGCAACAATGGGTATGTCAAGGAAAAACGATGAGCCTGGATAACAAAACAACCATGTGGATACAAATCCACAAACTCCGCAGATAATTATTGTGCTAAGATTATCAAAATTTTCCTAGAAATTTTTTCTTTATGCAATGTTTTCACATAATAATATGATTAACGTGCTTGATTGTCCAAGAATTACTGAAAGAAGGTGACAAAGATTAAGGCTCTAAAAAATTACCTGATCAAGAGAGAAAGATCAAGATTTCTGAAACAGCTGAATGAGAAAGGTATGGAAGGTGTTTTTGAGAAAGAACACTGAGGACGGTGTTCCTTTAAGGGGGAGGGAATTGTAATATCCTTGTTTCCCCCAGTTTTTAATTAATCATAAATTAGGAGTTACCATGATAAGGCATGTGGACAATGTAAATGTATTATTGTTTGAGTTTCCAATAACAAACTGTGGGGGTGACACCTTGAAAGTACTAGCCATGATATCACTAGAGGAAGAATGTGAAAACCATATGAGAGGGTTCATTATATAAAATAACCCCAAATTTCCCTTGATGAGGATGATAAATCTCCTTCAGATCCCAAGGAGAGAAATCAGTTAATGAAGAAAGGACCAATGGTTGAATTATTAACCGCCCCCATGAATCGGAGCATGGTCTAGCTGCAGTGTGTCAGCCCGAAGTACAACAAATACATGTAGACCCGATCTTCCTTCTGACAGAAGGAACATGATAGGTCGGGAACCTTCCAAAAGGAAGGATGGTAAGATAGATACACACGGACAAACAGAGAAGATACATCAGACGAGAGTGCCAGCTCGTAAGGGATATGCACGTAGCTCTCCAGGGGTTAATGAATAGAAGGCCACGAGCTTGATGTTGAGGGAGCATATGATAAACCTTGTCAATTCAATAATAGAGAGAAATATCTGAAAGTTATAGATAATAGAACCCGAGCAGAAGTTGAACATAGAAAGAATCCTTGAGAACTGCAAGAGTTCCATGGTGATATCATGGCTTGGCACAGGGGTGGACAGAGTGCTAAGAATGTGGACAGAGTGCTAAGAATGAATTCCTCTGAGCCTATGGTAGGGTGGAAGGATGAACACCCACAGTCAGTTAGTTGGCTACCACCTGTAATAGATAAGTAATCTCATATCTTGTATATTTAAGTTGTACTGTGAGTTAAAGTTGGATATAGTATGAATGTTGCAGGGATGGTTATGTTTTCTTATTGATTTATACTGTATTTCCTTCTTTTTATCTTCCTGAATGTGAAATTAGGCAAGTAGGAAATCATATGGATAGGACATGTTTCATACTCGTAAATGCTTGTGTCTTGTGGTGTCTTAAGCTAGAATCGTGAACTATATGTCTGTCGACCTTGGACACAATTTCATGAACGCATGTCGACCCTCCTAGTCATTCTAAGTCCCTTGAAGGACCGAGTTTGTTATGCTTAGGAGAGGTAGTGCAGATATGCATAGGTTCTCTGTGAGGCAAGTAGAAAATGAGAACCACTTAAGTTCTATACTTGATGAATGAGTGCAAGGGGTACACAGAAATTCTTCTAAGTGTTAAGTCCAGTAGAAAGAGAGTAATGCTCTTAGGTCCTTCATAATTGATGAAGCTCAAGAAGGATAGTGAGATTCAAGTATCAGAAGGGAATATCCTTTCGATTGGAAGATGAACGAATGAGATTCGTTCAGGAGGATCCAACTTTTGTCACGGTCGTTAGATTTGAAGAAGGAGCGTAGACGTTAACACCTCGATTCCTTCAGTCTTCACAAGTTCGACGAATGTTGGTAATCATTATGAAGGGGACAGATTCTCTAAAATATGAAACCCAAAGTCATGATGTGATATGGACCATAGATCCAAGGATCTATCGGTACCCTCCTTGACCATTGGATTGGTGATATCAGAGTCCGCACATCAGGAGAATCGCACGTTGTCGTGACTAAACTTACAAAACTCGAAGTTGTGATGTGATATGGACCATCGGATTAACGAAGGTCATGGATCATTGATCTAGCGTGATAAGATTAATGCAAGGATTATGTGGGAAATCTAGACCCCCTAAGAACCAAGATTAGAAGAGATAAGCGCTCCTTAGAAGCGCAAATGAGGTCCAAGAGGCAAACTTGTTTCAATTTTGTAAGTTACGGAGTGAAAGCAGAAGTCGAGACCCATATATCAGGGCTCATAGGAGGTATATCAAAGTTCGGGGCCTTCAGAACATCTGAAATATTCCAAGTCAGGGAAGAAAGAGAAAACCCAGGGGAAGGAGCGACAGTGGTTGTTGGATCGATCCCTGTGAAAGATTTGGGTCATTGAAATTCACATCCATACAATTAGAAGAGTACAGAGGAGGAGATCATATCTGGCCCATCATATATGAGTGCAAAGACCAACAGTCGTTGGATCCAGGAAAGGTGCACAAGGGTTAAACCCTTTGAAAGTATATAGGAGAGTGGACTTTTCCAAGTCCTTAAGTTCTGAAATCATTGGAACCGTCCATTGTTAGGGCTGAAAGGTGGAAGCATATCCGAGAGTTTGAGAACTCGGACATTTGAAGAACTAGGAGAGACTAATCTAATCTTCGCAAAGGGAGAGGTGTGAGGTGACTTTGATCTGTTGGATTCATAGGAAACATGGCAGATATCCCCGTACTTCGGAGGAAGAACCTATGGAGAAGTCAAGAGGCAAATACCTGAGGAGTTGGGAGCCGCAGCAATCCTAGCCGTCCATTAGGATAGGACACATGGCGGGAGATCAACATTTCGTTGATTCACAAATTGGGAAATTCAAAGGCAGAATCATGAGAACTCGCTAGATCTGAACTCGCGCGTTGATCTGGACCGTAGGATTACAGAATACCATGGACCGTTGATCTGAATCTATCAGAAGATCGGGGATCGAAAGAGTCAGGGTGGACTCACATCCAAATACCCGAGATGTGAACTCGCGATTTGATTACAGCCATCGATCGAAGGGACACCGTGGACCGTTGATCTGAGTCTATTGGAAGATCAGGGATCGGAAGAGTCAAGGTGGACTCACATCCAAATACTCGAGACGTGAACTTGTTATTTGATCACAATCGTCAATCGAAGGGAGATCGTGGACCGTTGATCTAACTCTATCGGAATATCCAGGATCGAAAGAGTCTGGCTAGACAAACATCCAAATACCCAAGACGCAAACTTGCGATTTGATCATAGTCATCGATTGAAGGGAGAGTATGGACCGTATATTGGGTATTGGAGGGAGTTCGCATATCAGACTTCATAGAGGATAAATGAACTTCCCTCAAGAGACGCAAAACATGAAGTCCCAAAGCGCTTGGTAGTTGGGCCCCAAGTTATCACCCAATGTCTCAATCGAATAAGCCTAGTGGGAGGATCTAGAGCCTAGAGGATTCTCCGATCAGGAAATCAGAAATTGGGAGTATCGGGTTTGGCCCATAGCAAAACACCCGAGGTATGAGGCGAGAAGCGCCTTTTGGATCAGCATGTGGTCAAAGTCGGTGGTCACGTGATGGAAGATTGCACTTGGTGCTAGTTCACATGGGTGAAGTCTCGCAAAGACCCATGGATCGATTTCTTAGAGATTCCAGTAGGGAACCGAATATCTACTTTAGCTCGGTAATTTTGAAGGTCTAGTGACCAGGATTAGAGACCATGGATGGAGGATTCGACTAATTGAAGAAAAAGATTTTTTTTTTATTTATGCCCCATCATGGGTGTGTTACATCAGTTGTGGTGGATCTACTTTTGATGATGATGATGATGATGATGATGATGTATCAATATTTGTGACAGTTACAATGACAGGTTGATCTTGGTTTTGACTATGATGATGTATCAATATTAGTGACATTTACAATAATAGGTTGATTTTGGTTTTGATGATGATGATGATGTATCAGTTATAGTAGTACTGACAAGTTGAGTCTCACACTTATATTTTAGGGAGGAAGGAAGGGGAAAGGAAAGGGGGTTGGAGCCTCCTTCCAATTGGTGTTGTAGAATACAGGGAGTCGTAGATTCCTTCAGGTTGGAGCCTATAACTAGGGGGTTGGAGCCTCCATCCAGTTGGAGCTAGAGAACCCAGGGAGTTGTAGCTTCCTTCAGGCTGGAGCCTATAAATTAGGGGTTTGGAGCCTCCTTCCTATCGGAGCTAGAGAATTTGGGGAGTTTTTGATTCCTTTTAGTTGGATCCTGTAAATCAAAGGATTGGTGCCTTCTTCTAGCTAGTGTTGGAGAATTTTAGAAGTTGGTTCTTATGGTGATTGTACTCTTGAAGATAAATATATTAAAAATCATTTTGTGGTTTTCTCCCATTTGGGTTTCCACGTAAAATTATGGTGTATTTTGTATCTATGGTTTTATTTTTATGATATCTTGAATGTAACATTATCTTGAATGCATAAGTGATAAATTATTGATAATGTAATGTTTAAAAGTTGTGATTGAAAATGGTAAAAAGTGATCAATACTTATTTATCCCTCCCTCTCAGTATTGGTGAATATTCCAACAATTGGTATCAGAGCAAGTCCTTCAAAAAAATTCTAACCACTGGAAGGAAGATCTTGGAATTCATGGAGTGTATAGATAATGGAACGACAATGTTTGATGTTTAGAACTATGCATTCTAGAATAGAAGGATGAGAGCATTTTTAGAGGAATATGCGCATTTGGTACTTAATTGTTACATGGTACATCACTTCAAAGAAACATCTAAAAAATACAGCCAAGAAGGAATTAAAAAGGAAAAAAAAATAACAATGGATGTCATGCTAGATGGATTACATTATTCAGTAAAAGTCAAAGTGGGACAATAGTCATCACCCAAAGAGATTTGGGATAAGCTACATAATCTCTACTCTAAGAATTCTCTTCTTGCAACCACAAAGCTAGAGTATGTTGATTAACATAAATAAGATGTTGAGATAGAACAAAAAGAAATAATCTCATCATGTTAGACATATTCAAAAGAAGAAGAAGAAGAAGAAGAAGGTGAAGTATATCTTGAGCCAGAACTAATTTGTGTCTTAAGTGAGCTAAAAGGATAAACGAAGAAAAACAAGTCCCTCAAGGAAGAATTGATCAAGCTAAAGGAAAATTATGAAGAAGTCCAACAAAATATCATAAATCTAAATTTTACTGGAAGAAGCCAAAGTGATTGAAGAAACTCTCAAAAATCAGTTGGAAGAAAAGAAGTGTTTCTAAGCTGAAATAGTATCACTAAGAAAGGAATAAGATGAGAAAGAACATACTTTGACAATTCATATCAAGGAAATATATAAAAACTTAAACAATCTTGAAGTAGAATTCAGTCAATAAGAAAGAATACTTGAAGAAGAAATCGTCTCCTTGAAAACCCGACTAGAAGAAGAAAAAAGAATGGAAGAAGTAATGAATATCCACATGATGAAGAAAGAATAATATTGTGATAATCTTGAAGAAAAATTCATCTCATTGAGGGTTTAATTTGACAACATCAACAATAACTTGAAAAGTTCTCAAGTAATAGATGACTGTCTCATCTATCAAAGGTCAACATTCAATAAAACAGGTCTTGGATACATTGGTGAGACCTCGTGGAAAGAAGATGAAAATGAAAATCCCAACAATAAATTTGAAGAGAAGTGTTCCAAGTTACCAGAAAAGAAGAATGAAGAAAAGGATAAGAACTATACAAACATTCTCAAAGGAAGGGATCATGATCATCAAGAGTCAAAGAGGAATGATTGAAAAATAAATACATCTCCAAGAAGGCCTTCTACCTCCTTGCATAAAAGAAGATTCAATCATTGTGAAGGAAACAACGAAAGAGAAGATCGTGATTGGCGAAGGAATGAATTTAGAAGGACTACATCACAAAGAAGATTATTCACTCCTAGATGTCAAATTTTATTTTCGGGTTATTTCTTTAATTGTAATAACTTTGGACATAAGACTATAGATTGCAGATCATATGGAAGAAATGTTCAAGAAAGAGATTTTTATTTGGCTCCCCACAATATTGAATGTTATAAATTCCACAACTATGTACATATGGCTCATGATTGTAGAACCATGATGAAGACTTCCATGAAGAAAAACATTGATATTAGGTACAAGAAAATTTGGAGAAGGAAAAAAAAACAAGAAGAGCAGGTGAATGAAGAACTCTCAGAGATCATACTCACAGGATTTATAGAGTCATGAAATCATGATGAATCTATGGGAAAAGAGGAAGATGTCAAAATTCAAAATAATAATCCTTCTGAAGAGGAGGATTATATATATTTTCTAATCCATTCATCTTTGAGACTCCCAGTAAATGTGAATATTGAAGAGGGGGAGTCTAAGTAGTAGTTACATAGAGAATTATATTTCAGGTAGTTTGAAGTATTTATTTGTAGATTTGGGGAAGGTAGAATCTGCATGGTTTGATGGAAGAAGTACAGAATGTCTCATGATAGATTGGTTGATTAATTCAAGGTGTAGTTTAGAACACAGATATGAAGGTATTAGCCAATAGTTAAGAGGAATATCATTGGCACACTTTTGAGGAAAAGATTCATGATTGTATAGAGGATTCCAAGCATGTATTCAAGCAGGGATATATTCATTACAGATTCGAGCATGTGCACTTGTAGAAAATTTGTAGAGTTTGATTTGAATATAGAGAATACTAGTGGACATATTTTATTTAGATTGAGAAGCAGGAATATGTGGTGATTAATTGCAACAGAGAATTAAAGTGACAGATGGGTTAGCATTATGTGCATTTGAGTAGCAGAGTCATGGAAAGTTTTTTGACATGTGGATAGAGAAGAATTCATGGTATATTTGGTAGGTCTAGAAGACAATACTTGACATGAACCGAATAATATATATGACAGTGGATGAAAGCATGATCTCAAGAGGAATTGCATAAAGACTTGTTGGCATTGTTATAAAGAGGAATGTTGAGTAAATCATATTGACAAGTGGAACCGGCTAGTCACAAAAAGGAAAGCCATGAGAAGCATAGAAATACAGGGGGAGAGAAACCATTAGGAGGAGTTATACTGTCAAGGGAATATTGTTGAATGATTATGTCATTGATCTTATCTCGGTGAAGACATGACATACCATGAAGTCTTAAATTCAAGTGATTAAGAAACCTTAACATCAACGCTTTTAATATACGTCAGTGGATTACAATAACAGGAAGTACCAATGGAAAAGAAGCATCTGAAGAGAGGAAAAGAAGCATATACAAGAATCCCCACATTTATCTACACAACATCTTGCACAGAATAAAGGGGGAGAGATATTTTCAAAATAAGGTATACTATTAGAGGGAGTTACTCTTTGTAGTTGATGTCAAAGGGGGAGATAAAGAACAAAAGAAAGATAGAAATATCTGAAGCATGAATACAAGGGGAGCAATGGTCATAGGGAGAGGATGGGTGTTGTCATCAATGATAAAAGGGGATATTGTTGTAAAATTGGTTGTCATTGATTTCAACCTTAGAAGAAGACATGAAGCAAGCTTGGAAGCCTCTAGAAGTGATGGGTGTATTTGAAGAAGTCTCCAAAGTGTTCCCTTCATGGCGTAGCTTTAAGCATGGCCCTCATAGGAAGATTATTTGAATAATTTTAGAAGAATCCCTAGAAATATGGTTAAGTGGTTAAGTGGTTAAGAATCCCCATAGGTGTGGTCGTGAAGCCCAAAGTTAATTGAAGAAAAAGAGTATGAAATACATTGCAAATGCATGCAAAACATCCAATGATTGATAGTACTTGTCAAGCCATCTCTAATGGTAGGTGACACACCACGTGGTTCCTCATGGTGGAGGATCTATGCCCTCTTAAATATGAATCCCTGAAGTGTTGGAATATGGTTTAATACTGAGAGGGGGGGTGAATCAGTATTAATAACTTTTCACAATATTTAATTATTTATTTATTAACTTTCTTTATCAACAAGAAACTTCAGAAATAACATCAATAAATATAAACTTAAATTACAAATTACAAGTTTTATATGAATATTTATTTAGAGCACCAACTCTAAGAGACAACAATCCCCTTGTTCAGGGAACCAACCCTAGGAAGCCCCAACTCCCTTGTTTAAGGTAACCAACCCTAGGAAGAATCAACTCCCTTGTTTTAGGGCACCAACCCTAGGAAGCACCAACTCCCTTTTTTTAGGGAACCAACCCTAGGAAGCACCAACTCCCTATTTTTACAATTTAATTGGAAAAGGATACTAATCCTTCCTTGATCCTCCTTTCCAACCTCACTTCATAAGTATTTTCATTTTTCTTCCCTTGACTTTTCACTTGCTTCTAATCTTCTCATGTCGAAAAATAGAGAAACTTTCTTCTCACCATTATTTCTCATTTATATAGTCTTCCAATTGGCATTAATTTGAACCATTGTGTATTTTGACAATGAACCATTGTACCCTTTCCATTTAATTTTAACAATAATTTTGTCATTTAAAAATTTGATTTAACTTAAAATAATTAAATTCCTTTGTAAGTTTTTTTATCCTTTCATGTAGAAACAATGGAATGGTTTGGTGTCAATATTTTCGAATTACTCTATAGTCCCTTTAAACTGGTACAAAATTCAAATTATGCACAGGAGCTTCCTTCAATCCACTTTCCTTGTTATTGTGGGCTAAAAACCATGGGCTTATCCATTCTATGCACAATTCCTTTAGTGCTTCTCTTTCTCCCTTTACATTTTCCTAATAGGAACTTATTCAAATTTCTACGAACTTATTTACTTCTAGGTCCTTGGCGCCCCTAATCAACTCCTTTACCTTATCATGACACTGGTGTTGGAACCAAATCCTTCAAACTTCATCATTTTTAGCTATCCTTGAATTCTTCTGGAGTTTGACATTCATAAGTGGTCATAAAGTGTAGGAAACTAGTGATTGAAGGATAACATTCATGCTTACTCTATCCTCCCACTACTTGATCTACGTCGGTTCTTTGGATTTTGGCGCTTTGGCACTCCAAGTCTCTAGGAATTTCTGGCTTACAATATCCTTCCACTATACTCTATCTAACAGTTGAGAAAATTATTAAAGGGATCTTAGATCGACGGTCTACGTGATTCCATGACTTTGGCCTTCGACACATTTGCTGGTAGAAGAAGTTGGACATTCTCAGAGTCCATAATATTTGATATGACATGGCATGTTGATGTCACGTATGGTGACATGGACCCATGGTGACATGGACCCATGGTATATGTGCCACGTGTCACTCAAAAATGGACATGTTGGGATCCAAAAGGCACTGAATTCATGTGACATTTGTCCCATATGGCACCCCTGCCATGTGGTATAAGACATGTCTTCAACCAAACAGACGACCCACATTCCTCCGCTCTAGATCTATGTCCTCAATGGATGGTTATATCTTCACTTCCTCATAGTTCTGGAAGATTTTGATCCTTTTCATACCTTGGAGATCAACGGTTTTATTTAATCAATCATTGAGTCGACAGTTCTCATTCATTTTAAACATGCACTTTTACTTAGAATTACTATATGTGGCAGGTTCGCGGACTCTCAGACTTGCGAACTCACATGTCTTCTCGGGTGTCATCAGAATGCATGCCCAACTTCCACAGCCTCCAATATGAACCTATACTTAGAATTATTTTATGTGATGGGTTCACGGAATCTCGAACTTGCGAACTCACATGTATTCTTGGGTGTCATCAAAATGCACTCCCAACTTCTGCAACCTCCAAGATGAACCTATAATTAGAAGTATTTTAAGTGACAGGTGTTAGCTCCTAAAATGTCCCATTCCAATCAGGCTTTAATAAGTTTTTGAGTCTTGAAATTGGAAAAAAAATTATTTACTCATCAAGCATTATGAATATCTCAAGTCAGTCTTTTCACCAAAGTATGGTCATGTCAGTTGTATTGGAAGGAAGACTAGTGGTATTCAAAGGTGGATCTTATTCAAGGATAGGTTAGGCTCTCTTGTCATATTTGAGCCATCAAACACAAGAATAATTGAACAAGATTGAAACCATGTGGATTCCTTTAAGAGGATTGGTTGTTGGAGATATTTTCAGAAGTTAGAGGGATATCATCTAGAGGTGTCAAGATATTTTGTGCAGAATTTCAAGGAAGGTAAAATTCAGGTTGGACCCTTTTAGATTGAACCTATCAATTTTCCTAAAAGAAACCTATTCATCCATCCTTCCAAATAAATATAAGTGTCTGAGATATAATCAAGGATTTGTGCTCAGATTTTGATATTGATAAATGTCCACCTTTTTTCCTTCAAAAAAATGGACAGTAATTTTGTGTTTTTCCCATGATGAACCTATGAAGAAAGAGGCAAGTTGGATGAATTTTTGGAGATCATAATTCTAAGTCATTCACAGGGAATTTCATCTATCATGGAATATTAATAGCCCTCACAAGAATAGAAGAGAAAAATTTGTGAAAAAAAGAGGGTTTTGTTGCATTTTGGGAGTAGTGAGACCCATGGTGCAACCCTTCTACACAGTGCGACCCACGGTGCGACCCTTTTGTCAAACTTCCAATTTTTTGAATTTTTTCTTGTTTTGGTCAAGATTAGACTTGGAAAGAGGATTTTTGGGTCAAGGTGGCCACATATATTTTAATATAATATCATCCCCCATAATATCATGCAGATGGCACTTCATTTCCTCAATGGAAACATTCTAGGGATCAGATCCTAGATTGTAGGAATATGACTAGATTTTGGAAATCTGTGTTTTTTATGTTTTAGTCATATTTTTAGGAGATAGATTATGATGATATGGAAATGTATTTTTGGAAATTTAGAGAGGTTTTTAACAAGAACAAGCTCCTCTTAAAAAACCTCTCTCATTTTTCTCAAATCTATTTTTATTCGGGAGATATAGGTCAATATTTGAGAAGCATATTTCCAGAATTTTTATACTTTGTTTTTTCCAGCCACCTCACAAATTCATATTTGAGTTGGATATATTCAACAATCTAAAGATAGATAAAGATGTTATAAGATCCATTTATTTTGGATCTTGATGAGGATGTAATATCTATAAAGAGGACCAAAGTGAGGAGCTATAGAAATAGGTTGGAACTTGGAGAATTTGAGAGACTATTTTGTACAAGACTTTGATATATATATTGGAATCATAAGCTTCTTTCACTGTTATTGTTCAGACCTTTGTTCATTCATCTCTTCCTATACTTATGATTGAATTTCATGTTCATTTCTTTGTTTACTCAATGAGCGATAATTTTCATCTTGTCTTTTCATTGGTAAACTAGGATTATAAGTATTATTCCTTGTTATAATCATCCTTTCATCTATGTTTTTTAATATACATGATCTCGCTGGTATAGTGATTGTTCTCCACCCATCTGAGTTTAAAAACCATCTGAGAAATACCTTTTGATAGCCTTATCTTTTCTAGATATGTTCAGTGTCTTGACTGAGGGATTTATTGAATGAGTTATTCATTTTCTAATCCATTTTTATACATTTCATTGAACATTTTATTAAGTTACAAAGTTCTCTCGATCTACAACCTAGAGAGACTCTAGGAGTGATAAAAAATTGGCGTCGTTGCTAGGGAGAGGAGTTTGAAGAAAGATTACTTGGGAGACGACATAGTTCTATCTTTTGATGATAGACAAAGGTTGGGCATCATATTGGTTGTAATATTCTATCTGGCGACTCCATGAAGGACAAATTTAGTGGCGACTCCACAATCCTCAAATGTCAAAGGAATTTGCTGCTCTTTTTGCTCGGAGGTTTGCACCTCTTAATTTTTATATAGTTCCTAGTTTCCCACATCCAGTACCTCATTTCACAGGATGGGGATATTTTATGCATATCTTTAGAGAGAGGAAAGAAGACAATCCTGCAAAACACCTCATCAAGTTCCATGAGTGCATGGATCTACTAGATCTACATCATGAGGGTGTTCACATGAAGATGTTCATTCATTCATTGGATGGTGATGGACGTAAGTGGTGTTTCTCATTACCTCCTTCTAGTATTTCATCTTTGAAAGAGTTTCACATTGTATTCAATGACCATTGAAAAAGTTACTTTTCTGATGAGTTTTTATTTGAAAATTTTTGTGAGGAATATGAATTGCATAATGAGATTGAAGTTATAGATAGTAAAGAATTTCTCCCTCACAATTTGCAACGGCTCTCTAATGATCTTCAAGATGATATGATTTCACATGACCATGAACTAGAAATGAATAGTGAAATCTTGAAGGTTCTCTTACTATCATTAAGTCTGATTGTTATGAATCTGAAGAGTTGAATTCTTTAGATACAAATGGATATTATCAGTGGTCTTTTGGTCAAATTCCAACTGAAATCAGTAAGGGTAGCCCATAGTTTTCATATTTGCAAACAAAGGGAAATTGAAGCAGCCATGAGGGACTGGATTTTCATAGATCATCCATTTTTAAGGAGGAACAACAAAAGGACTATCTTTATCCTTATGTACCTTTTGTTCCAAATTTTGATGGAATGGTTGATGATGATGAGGAAGAAGGTGATGTTATTTCAGATTTTTTTTGAAGCCCTATTGCTGATAATTCTTTGCAGAAATCTTCATCTCTTCCATTAGGATTTTATCCAGATGTTCCAATATTTGACAAATATAGTGATGATGAGGAAGATTTTAAAGTTTATAAAGGATTTTTGACTAATGGAATATCATCTAGTTCTACTTTTCAGCAAGAAGAATATCAGCAATGTAATTATTCTATGGTTGATGATGGTTATGAGTTTGTTGTTTTAAATTCCAATGAAAAGCTCCTTAGTTTTGATACATCTTTTCAAGAGATTATTGTTGGGGAGAGTAATCAGCAGTTTTTTCATGATATATATTTTAAGACTCATCCTTTGTTTGATAATTATGGACAGAGTGATGTAGAAGATCAATAACATATCTCTTATTTTCTCTCATAAATTGTCAGTTGTAATGAACCAGCACATCATAGTGATGGATCCAAGTCATAGGGATATAGCAAAGGGGAAGACATACATGAGTTGTCAATGATTTTAAATATGTATAATGGTGATCAAAGTTTTGAATATCCTATGGCAACCTTACTTGAGTCTTATCTCTCAGGCTCTCTTAATATTTCATATTTTATCATACCACTTGTATTTGATAGTGAGTGTGATCTCCTGAAAGAGTTTTTATGGTCACTATGTTGATTGGGCTTAAATCCCCTGATTCAACAGCAGGAACCAAACCCGCCATTGAGACCCAATTAGACTCTGCAGCGTTTGGAGTGGAATGGTTCTCCAGATCTTACAATCTGGCCAAATTATTGATGAGCTTTTTTGTTTTCTAGTGAATGCTCTTCCTTCCGTTAAGACAGTTTTTCCTGTATTTTCTCTTAGGTGGGGAAGGTACAAGAGATGCAAGCCAATATAAACCAACTTGACAAAGATAGGAAAATATTTTTAACTATTGGGAAGGGGTCGAGCTTGGGATAACCCGCTACTCGAACATCCAAACAGTGATCCTATGCCAAAGGGCTTAGTAATAATACATTAACCGAAAGAGAATCCAACTGTTGTCTGAGAGAACTACTTAACAGAAAGAAGACGCATATATGATCAAGATCAGGGTAAGAAAATAATTCATCTACCGAGACATTCATCACATAGTTGAGGTAAACTACTTAGCATAGAGAAAGAAACACAACTGTAATCAATGTCACGGTAAGAAAAATAATTCATCTACCAAGACATTCATCACATAGAAGCACAATTATTTACTTTCATCATTTAAATAAAGGAACATCAAAACATTGCACCAGATAACTTGACAATAGAATTAATTTATCTTACTCATTTACTGCAACATTCATGGAACAGGAAAGGAAGTAACTCTTCTCCAACTCCAATCACATACATCTGATGAAAATAGTTCGTCTCTGGTCCAGAAGGACTTCTTAATTCGTAGCGGTCACAAAATGATTATCAACAACCAAAAGAAAAGAGTTCTTACAACAACCATCGACCCTTTGACCATCGGTCGATGTTCCTATTTAGAATATAAATTCTTAACAGTAATTAATGGTAAAATACAATTTGAGCTAATCAATAATCGCCACATGGTGTCATCATCTAACAGTCTTTCAACAGTCCACTTGAATTGTTTCTTGAAAAGGGTGGACTCTTTCATAATCATACCATCTAATAAAGAGTTCTTCATAGGTGTTGTCCCATGGAAACTTGTGTTGTTCCATTGGAGCCGCATAGATTCCCCTGATGTCTTTTGCGTGCGCCCAATATTTTGCGAGGCTGAAGTTCAACTTCTAAAGTATGGCTCTGGATTTGATTGGATGTCCTGCGAACTATTGTACTTGCTTGAGATTTTCATTAGTGACCTTTGCACATTCTTTGGCCCATGATGCATCTTGTTCGGTGCACAGCTTGATCATTCTGCTTAGGTCAATTAATATCAGGATGCCTAAATCGGGAGCTCAACATACATCATTGCTTCGGTTATTCTTTCAGTTCTTTGGTGGGATCACAGGACAGACTCTAGTCGGTGATCAGGAAGGTTCTTCCTGCAATTAAGCAGAAGTAGTTTAGCGATCAAGCAACCTGTGATCTTGCATAAATAAACAAAAGATCAACATGTACCTATGCAGCTTGCTAGTCTCAATCGTTTTTAATACTTACGTGATCCCAAACACTTCCTTTGAGTGACCTATGAAGTCGTCGCTCCTATTTGGTATAAATGAACACCTCAGAATGTTGTAGTGTGGCTAATCAAGTATGATATACATGAATGTATAATTATCACAGTAATTACTTGACCTTTGGGAAAAAGGGCGTCGAGGACAAATTATGCACGTGTGTTTTCCCGAGAGGTTGAATATTGTATAGAGAAGGTCGTTAAATGCCTTTGGAACTCCTACAACCAAGCGTGCCAAGAGTCATTTATAAATAAAGGAGGTTTTGAAGTTCAAAAGGATTGAAAGGATCGCACTGCATGCTTTCCTTCAACCCCGATCGATGGCACTTTCATGTTCTGGATCGCATCCGTCAATTAGTTGTGGCATGCCAAAAAATTTCAAACATCATGTCATGAGGCATGGGCATTATGTTGGCGAGCCTAGTGTCTCTCTTTGATTTCTCTATAAATCCAGGAGCTTTGCGAGCAATCCTTATTATATGACAAGCTCATATTCCCTGGGGATCTGGTTCGGTAAGTTCGTCTTGGCGACATCCAATTGAGTAATCATTTGCCATATATGGATTCTTTGAGTCTCTTACGCTTTTCGATTATGGGATCTCCTTCAAACACGGGATGAGGTCCATGAGGCAGTCGAAGTTCAAGGTCTCAGCCCCAGTGCACCTAGGACTCCTTCATGTGGCTTCGAGAGGTACAGCTATCTACCCGGAGGTAGCGTCAGCATCCAAACACGGGCTTGGGGTGGTCGCAAATACATCCGGGAGAAATAAGCTGGAGACTGTGCCTTCTACAAGACCGAAATGGCAGAGAAGAGGAAGGCCTAAGAAGAAAACTTGGGAAGGAGAGGGGGACCGCCCCAAGGCCGAAATGAGTGCACGTCCAACCCTTGAGGAGTCTGTAATGCCTACCGATCGTTCTGAGTTGGTTGGGACTGTTGGCAAAGGAGGAAGAAGAAGAAATGGGAGGGTCGAAGAGCCGGGTGCTTCCATCAAAAATTCCACTCAGCAACTAGAGCATGCTCAATTTGCAATAGCTGAGCTTTCCCAAGAGAACAAGGAACTGTGGCATCAGTTGGAGGCAAAAACCCAGAGGATACCACCGCCGCAAGGTCGCACGGGGAGCAATGTTTGGCTGGAGAGACAACTTTGGGAAGCACAAGACACGATCGTGGAGTTACGTGAGGCGTAGTGGATGGCAGCGACAACGGAGCATAAGACACCACAAAGCACGAAAGACAACCTGAGAAAAAACCAGCGCATAGGAGATACGTAGTTAGCGGGTTCTCGCCCTATGTTCATGGAAGTCTGGCTTAACACCTCTTTGTCTTTATTCTTTGTAAAATTTTGTAATCTCACGGCAACCGGGCAGGTTAGCCGAGTCGTCGGGGTTGTCTATTCGTATGTAAACCAATCCTGGTGAAGGCATTTGATTGTATATACAGAAAAAGTTTAAAAGTATCATGCTATGTGCAGCGCTTACAATCGCACTTTTCTGTTGAAGCTGAAAGAATCGGCCTTCGGAAAAATATTTTCGGAGGCTATATTCCTAAAAGAGATACTCTTATCGTTCGGCGCCGAAGAATGTCGGAACTCAGCTGCTTTGACTTCCCATACAATTTTCGATACCTTAATCTTTCACCGATGTTGAACTTCTCAAGTAAGCCGGGAGAAATCTGGGTCGTTGGTTCCTTGATCAGTCGCGGTGTTTCTCGAGATGGTTCTTAATATGCTCAAGAGAAACTCAGATATGAAACATATTAGATAAGAAGGTTATCAAGCTAAAACCACGGTGAAAACAATCGAAGGTAGAAGAAAAGGTGGTACCCAAAAGGAAGTGGTCACAGAACTTTTAGGGTGTGTTGAGCACTCAACAAATGGTGATTCACTGGGCGAACACAGAATCTCTGTCCCATAAAACAAATATCTATGGTCCTTCTTTTATTCGATATATATATATATATAGATAGATAGATAGATATAGATATAGATATAGATATAGATATTAACTTTTATTGTGTTGTTATTATTGTTATCCACAAATTTGGTCATTATGATGATGTCATGATGATGTTATGATGATATAAAATCAAGCTCTTCACTAAGGACACTTTCCTGAAAGAAGTTACATTTGTCTACTTCCAGAAATCATGTTTTTAAGGATGTTCGCAGGCTACCTATATATCTGCCTGCGAGAATGCCTGATTCTCGCAGGCTGCTTTAAGCTGGGGTGCGAACTTCTCGCACTGTACTCATTTTTAGGGTGCGAACATGTTCTTAAAGGGGAAAAAGATAAAAATCTCGAACCTTCTAGAAGGGAATCTTCTAGAAGGGTGAGTTGGCTTTCGAATGGTTATTCAGGTGCTGGCATTCCAGATATCTTGGGATCATTCCCTATCCAAGTAACTAATTTGTCTTCTCCTATATATTGAGGGGATAGCTCATGGAAAGGGTTAAGAAAACAAGCAGCAAGCCAGTTAGATATTGATTAGAGAATTAGTGCAAGACTGTATGGAGGACTGATGCTACAGCAGCAAGAGACAACAACAAGGTCATCACAAGTGGTTGATTTTCTTCATACATGAGTAAGTGTGTGTGTCAGAGTTAGGAGCCATCGAAAGGAGACCTATGACATCAAGGCTCAGGTTGTAAGTTTCACTTTCAATTAATTCAATACAGTAATATGTCCC
>ML870529.1:0-11303 GCA_009831015.1 Picea engelmannii | reverse complement strand
AGATTCTACAAAAGACTTCTTGGGAATGCACCATCCCATATCTAGCTTGGGGCATCAAGGTTAGAGCATTGAGGCCTTATACATCTTTCATATACTTCTCTAAACAAATTTGAAACAATGCACTTACGATACAAAAGAACTTCATGTTAGCAACTTTATTTGTTTGTATTCAACTCAAACATGTTTAGTATGCCAAAAGGGGATGTTATTGGTGACACACCATCCATTGTAAACACTAATGTGTAATACAGACATAGGAATAAATTAGGTAATTGAATGTTAATTGGCTTCCTAGTCAATATAAGTTAGTCAAGCAAAGGATTAGATGTGGTGCTAAATTCCCACTACTTTTCAATATTTCATGTGTCATTTTCAAAATATATTTGTATTCTATCATGTTAATTTCATAAAAAAATTGTGCTCCTTATGTTTCACACATTTGATTCTCCTTATAAATTTATATTGTTCTTTGGCTTATTTCCCTCTTCTATTGTGTTTGGTCATGCTCCCATAATTGTTTTTTGGTTGTGAACCTTTCTCTCTATTTTTTCTCATTATATTCCTTTCATGCTTGTTTTGCAGCAAATTCCTTTTTCTTATGCTCTATCTCTTTCACTAATTTTATGCACTCCTTTTACATTAGAATTTGATAACAATGACTAAACCTAAGGGGTGTTTTAAATTTCCTTTTTATATTGACTAAACTTAAGGGGTATTTCAAATTTCCTTTTTACATTTCTCTAAATCCTCTCATTATATGAGGATAAAAGAATCTAAACATGATGTACCATTTTCAAGTGTTTCATAAGCTTATTTTCTACAGGTTTAGTGTTTCATAATCTTAACTTTTTCCACTCTTGTTGTTTCATTTAAGATTATGTTTGACAAGTTCTACAATGTCATTTTTTTTTGTAAGTGAGTGTAGGAATCTATATTACTGAAAAGATTATGATACAAAAAGTGGGGATCTTGGTCTGCTTAGAAGGAAACCATACCAGGGGTCTCTAGTTGCGCAAGTTGATAGTAGCGAGGGATGCTCCTAGCCTGCCACCAAGGGAAACCGGACCAGACCTTCCATGTTCAGTTTGAGAGAATAACACAAACATAAAAGAAGAAACTAAAACATCCCCCTAAACCAGAGCATGAAGGAAATTTGAGCTAGCCTAACAAAGCCTGGCCTTACTGCCTATAGACTACCAAATTATTAATCCAGAATTATGAAGTGCTTTTGCACCTAGGGGTGCTCCTTCCCACCATCTACCTAGCTCTTGTTGTCTTCCTTCTGGGAGGTCCTACGAGTCTTCCTAATTTGAGTTGGCGTGACATGTCTGTCAGCAGGCGTGATATACATGTGATGGACATAGCATAGGTAGAGGTGGAACTGGGCTGCCAACCACTCTAGCTTGCATTTTTGGTCCTTCTCTACCTCTACTAACAAATTGGTAATAGTTTCCAGACTGTTGATGCGATGCAGGATTTCATCCAACGTTGTCTTGTTTTCCCTGTTATCCTCCTGCCTAACTTCATCCCTTTCTGAAATCACTTTCTCGATCATCATCTTAGTTAGCTAAGCCATTTCCACCATTTTGTGGTAGAGAGTTTCCCTGGGTTGCGTGGCCCCTAGATCCGTTACCCAGTCCACTTCATGTACTAATGCATCCTGCGCTTTTCCTTTGCACTTTTTTTTTAATTCCTTTTCCCACCAGATGATGGTTGCCTTCCCCTAAGATGCAACTAGAATTTGAAAGGTTCTCTCCACCTCTTTCGTTTCCTTTTTCATTATTTCTCCCCACCACAAACTGTTCGAGACTTCCTTCCCAGGGGGATTCCTTTTCCTATGCATTTGCTTTGGTCGTGCCATCCCACTTTGCCTACTACTTCTCCTGTTCTAGTTACTCTGCCTGTGCCTCACTTCATAGGTATTCTTCCTTTCCCTATCCTTAACTCTGTAATAATCCCTCTTGTTTCGCTCCTTCTGATTGCAACTATTTCTGTTGTTTTTCTTCTTATTGACCTTTCCCCTCTGCGAGCTCGTCCTTTCAGTCTTGGTTTGCTCGCAGTGATGAGCGCTACCGTAAGTTTTCCTATTAAGGCTCGTATGATCATGATGGGTCATCCTTTTTCCCTGTGCGATCACTGTCCTTGCTCACTTGTGATCCGACTGTGCTGCACTCCATACCTGTACTTGGCCTGGTGGATCGATCCTAGTTATCATCAACCCCCCATGCCTTACATCACTCGTTGCATGTGACTTTTTGCCTGGCATTTCACTTGTTCTTCTCCCACACCTCTTACTAGCATAATGGCCTTGCTTCCAATCATCTATCTGTTGCTTATTGTGATCTTGCATGATAATTGGTGGCAGAGTGTTAGACAATCCTATTCTGCCTGGGGCCCGAGTACCTTTCGAGAGGCCTTGCCATGTCCTCATCGATGTGACCTTCCATGCTTAAACTGCCTTCACAATATTTTTCCACAAGGTGGTTGCAAGCAGTTCTGAGGTGTCCGCTCGGAAGGCTGATCTAAGCATCATCTAGTTCTAGGCCTTCCTTGCTGACCCCCTCATTGGCGAGCCTGTCCGTTAGTTCATTTTCTGACCTGCGCACCATGCACAACTCCATTGTATTCAAGGTTCTCAGATGCTCCTGGATTTTATATAAGGAGTGTTCCAGGCACCAGTGGCGTTGAACCTTGCCCACTCTGGTACCATTTTGGAGTCTTTTTTTTGTGTTGATAACCAGGGTGGATTCACCTTCCACGATGGTGTTTATCATCCTTTCGCGGCTTAGGATTTTAAGGCCATGTTCCAGGGCTCCAAATTCCTCCGCATTTTTGGTTGAGTTTCCCATGTTCCTAGTGTATATTCGGATGATGGTACCACCATTGTATTTGATCACTCCACCTGCCCCTGCCACTCCTGGATTTCCTTTTACTGCCCCATCAAAATTCAATTTGAGGAACCTTGAAAGAGGGGGAGTCCAATTGTGGGATCCTATCTAGAGTTGTGGGTTGCGCCCTATAGGTATGCTATTGCGCCATTCTTTTAGATGAAAAAATTCCAGGATCCGAGAGTCTTGGTTTGTGAGTTGCTCTTTTTCCATATTGCAGTTGTGTCTCTGCACCATTTCTCTTATTTGAGAGACTAATGTCTCCTTGATCCTTTATGCCGGTATTTTTTCATTCTTGAAGATGTGTCGGTTTCATTCTTTCCAGATTTCCCAGATGATCATCCCCAGCGTTAGATTCCAACAAAAGTTCACCATTTGATTTTCATTGTAACCCTCATTCCATTTGTTGATGGTTGCACTGATGTTCCACCAAATCCTATTGGATTCGTGGAAGATGCCTACAACCCAATCCCAAATCTTTGTTGTGTAGCTGCATTCGTAGAGGAGGTGGTTAGTTGTTTCCTCCTTGACTTGACAGAGATGGCAACGAGAGGGACCTATGAAACCCATTTTCATGATATTCTCCAAAGTTAGAATTCGGTTATGTAGAACTAGCCATTTGAACATTTTGATTTTTTGCCATTGGGGGCTTTTCCAAATCTTGTCCCACTGTTGCTCTAGATTTTCTTGGTCATGGCCCGCGATGTAATGCTGTGCTTATTTTAAGTTTAATTCACCCCCATTTTTTCTGCCCCACCTCAATTGGTCCTCTTCTTCCGAGACCCCAAATTTCCTTTTCTCCAATTCCTCCTCCACCTCTTTCGTTATTGTTTCGATTCTGGCTCTATTTTGTGGATTAAGTTTGTCCCAGTTCCTCCATCTGGATTTGCCATCCCTTTACTTCCAGTAATGATGGATTTTTGTTTTACCTTTCCCAATCATTTCCTGTTGAAATTCATCCCTGTTCTGATTTTCCATTATGGTTTTCTGTTGCCATGCATCCTCCCAAAATCTTGTTGTTCTACCATTTCTGACTTCCCAGAAGTTGTATTTCTGGATCCAATTCTTATTACACCAGGCGAGTTTCCAGATGGTTGATCCCTCCCCGATGCCCATGAACCAAATTTGCTTGGTCGTTGATGTTTGGAGCATATGTGGCCTTCCAGAGATTTTCCCACAACATCGATTTGTCTTTTACCCATCTCCACCAGAGCATTTCCCCGTAGGCTTCATTAGTTACCTGTGGGTCTTGTAACCACAGGCCAGCTTTTCTTTTTTGTCTGCATACCTTTTCCCAGGCCACTAGGGCCCATTTTTTTTTTTTTCAGTGCCTCTCCATAGGAAGTCTCGTTGGATGGCTCTTATCTTTTGTAGGATTCCTTTGGGGGCTGGGAACAATGACATCACATACACCAGAATTGCTTGTAGGATCGTTTTGGTGAGGATAAGCCTTATGGCCAAGTTTAGGGATCTATATGTCCAATTTTTTACCCTCTCCTGCAGTTTGCTGATAAATCCTTCCCACGTAGCATTTTTGCAGGCTCTTTCCATCAGGGGGATTCCCAAGTATTTCATTGGGAGTGTTTTATGTTCAAACCCCAGAATGTTGGCTAACTTTCGTTGAATATCTGTATTAGTGTTGAAGAAATATATCATGGATTTGGAGTGGTTGATTTCCGCCCCCGAGGCTTCCCCGAAGTCTTCTAAGATTCTTTTGAAATTCTTTTCTTCCTTTACTGTGGGTGTGACATGGAGTAAGGTATCATCAATGAACTGTTCATGTGTGGAGGTTGGGAATTTTTCAAAAGGTTTGATGCCCTTTATTTCACTAGCTACAGTTGTGCTTTTTATGCTTCTACTTAGCCCTTTCATCATTAGGATGAACATGAAGGGGGACAATAGATCCCCTTGTCTTATGCCTTTGGATGGACATAAGGGTTTGGTTGGGGCTCCATTGATTAGTAGAGAGTAGATTGTCATTGAGACGAGAGTGATTATCCAGTTGATCCAGTGTTGTTCAAACCCAAAAGATTCCAGTGTCTTAGCCATGTAGTGCCAACTTATTTTGTTGTAAGCCTTCACCAAATCAAGTTGGATTATCATCCCCCCTCTCCTTTGGCTTTTCAACGTGTGAATGATATCATGGGCATAGATGATATTATCCAGGATTTGTCTTCCTTCCAAAAAACCTGCCTGTTCCGGTGAAATCAGTGTGGGAAGGAGTGGCTTATGTCTATTGGCTATGACTTTGGATATTATCTTGTAAACTACATTGCATAATGCTATAGGCATGTAACGGTCTGGGGTCCTAGCTTCATTTTCTTTCGGTATTAAAGTGATCATTTTGGCATTTAAAGCTTTCAGGATGGATTCCAATCACCTGGAGTCCTCCACCACCCTGTAAATATCATGCTTAACTAATTCCCAGCAAGCTTTGAAGAATTTCACTATGAAGCCATCTGGGCCTGGGGCCTTTCTGTTGGGCATCTCCTAGACCACTTGGTCAATTTCTTCCTTGGCAATGGGTTTTCTTAGGGCAACATTTTGATCCTCTGTGACCAGCTTGGGGATATGATGAATTATTATTTGTATGGCCTCAGATCTGTCCTGGTTCAGTTCCTGGGCTATCCCCTGGAAGTGGTTAACCAGTGTACTCTCAATTTCTTGGTGGGATTGTATTTCGATCCCATCCTAATTCCCAATCTTCAAGATTTTGTTATGGGATCTTCTTGCTATAGTTGTTCTATGAAAAAACTTTGTATTCCTCTCCCCTTCCTTTAGCCACCTTATTCTGGACTTTTCGCACTACAGAGTTTCTTCTTGCTGGCATCTTTCTTCCCATTTATGGGTCATTTGGATCTCATCTTTTTTTTTATCCTCTATGTATCCCTCTTCGATGCACAATTCTTGTAGCTTCCTCATTATGTCCTTGATGCTCTTTTTCCCTTGGTTTATGTTTCCAAAGACTTCCCTGTTCCACTCCTTGAGTTTTTGTTTGATGTACTTGAGTTTTTTGTAAAGTTTGAACATCATTGTCCCTTGGTCCAGTAGTTCCTCCCACCACCATTGGTTGATGTTATCCTTGAAGGTGGGATGGTCGATCCAAAATTTCTCAAATCTAAATGGTCTGTTCTTCGATGTTTTTTGAAAATTAGCTTCCAATTGAACTGGCCAATGGTCTAATCCCCCCCAAGGGAGGATGTTGCAGTCCAAAGTTAATCCTTGCAAGATGATTGATTCCAACACCAAGAATATGTCTAGCCTTGTGGCTACTTGGTGATGACCTAGTCGTTTATTGTTCCAGGCGAACTGGCCATTGCTATTCCTGATGTCCACAAGCTCCATTGCATCAATGAAAGCTGAGAATTCTTCTGCATCTCTGTCCAGTTTCCTGGTGCCCCCCTTCTTCTCAGCGAGGGTAGTGATGATGTTGAAATCCCCTGCCAGGATCTAATGGAGGTTGCAGGTATGGTCCTTTAGATTCTCTAGGTCTAAGAGCAATCTCCTTTTTTCCTCCATCACCTGGGGGCCATACACATTAGTGCATAGAATTTATGTTATGCTCCCTATAATTTTCATGTTGACCGAAAGTGTATGTCTTGTAGCTTCTGCTGCAAGAAGGTTCACTAATTGTGGGTTCCACAAGGTGAGAATACCTCCCACCATATGTTATCTTTCAACAACCAATATCTTGTACTTGCGCCAATGTTTTTTACTGATTGTTTCCATTCTGTCTAAATTGCATTTTGTCTCTTGAATGAAACAGTGGTCATGTTGTTCCTTACTCAGTCTATTTTTAAGGATTCGTTGCTTTCTTGGGCTATTTAGGCCTCTTATATTCCACGTTACAATCTTCATTTAAACATGTGGGGGGGAGTTGGGGAAGATATTTTTTATCTTACCTAAGTTTATCAGAATGTCTCCTAGTTCTTGTAGGGCTACGCTATTTGATTTTCTACCTTTCTTCCTCCGTGCTTGCTTGGGTGAGTGTTGTGGTTGTCCATCACCTGTTTTGATTCCCAGGTGTCCTATCTCTCCATGCATGCACTTGATTCCTCTAGATTTTACTTCCTCCCTTAGGAGGAAGAGATATTGGATGAGATCAAGTTGGTCCACTGGCACATTGTCTACTCCCTAACTTTTCCATTGCTCCAGTATGTTCGGTAGATCTATTCCTTCCCTTTACACAATGTCTCTAAGATTTGGGTCTTATGTTCCTACCTTGCTTGGTGTCATATCCAAATCTATATTTGCTTCCTGCATTGGGGTGTTGGCATCTTCATTTCCTCCTTCCATAGGACTTGTGCTACCTCTCGGTTTGCCCTTGTTTCTTGGAATTTCTGTGTTCTCGTGAGTTTCTTGTTCACTCACTTCCTTAGCTTTCATATTTTCATTCCCTCATTCTTCCCCTTGGTTGGGTCTTCCTCTTCCTTCTGTTCTAATCCTGGCTTTTGGGTTGATTCCTATTGGAGCCTTGCCTTGTCTTTTGTTTCCTCTGCTTTTGTGATTTGGCTTCACAAAGCCGTCCTCATCCTGTTGTAGCTTGGCGTTTTCCACTTCTTGTTTTTCATTGAGAGAGAATTCTCTTAGTAGGTGTCCATGTTCATGGCATTTTATGCATCGAAACGAGATATGCTCGTATTCTATGCTTTGTATCCATTCTTCATCCCTAAAGTCTAGGCTTATGGATTCTGGGAGCGCCCTTGAAACATCCATCTCTATGTAGATCCTTGTGTAGGATGTATATCTGACTTTTAGAGTAGCTTTCGATGTCTTGACATATTTTCCAATCTTGTTCCCTATGGCTTCGAAAGTGGATGATAGCTAGTTGTTTAGCGGTAAGGAGTAAAGCCTTAGCCACACTGGGACATTTTTAAAGGTTTCCTTCTCTGGGGAGAAGTTTTCCTTCCGTGGATACATGTACAGCCCTACTGAGGCTTGGAAATATGCCCCCCCCCCCTCAAATAATTTATCCCTATCCTCCAGGTTCATAAAGACTTCTGTGAAGAATCCCTTCGAACCCAGGTGGAGTTCCACCTCTCCACTTGGATTCCAATGGTATTTTATCTAGTTGCACAACATTTTTTCTGTGGGCCACAAGCCCATGAACTTGCAAATCAGTGCATGCATCTTCATCTGATCCCGAAAGTGTTGCGTTTGGGGGTCTTCCAATATAACCTTGGGTATCAGTGTTGTTTTAGGTTTACACGGGTTGTGCCCATATACCCCACTGGGGTTCGTCGTTGCTTTCACACCATTCTGGGATTCTCTGGCTTCTTCCCCCATGTGCTCACTTTTTTCTTGGTTACCCTCTTGGTTCTTTTCTGATCCTTATCCCGAGATGCCTATCAGAGGTTCTTTGAAACCACTGCCTCGTGGGCATTTCCCTCTATCCACCACTACCTTCTTGTAGAAGGGGGTTCCATTCCCTCCCCCTTTGGTAACCATGTTGGCCGCTGTTGAGACCACAACTGTTAAACCCTAGCTTGAAATTTCTCCAGAGCTGTCGTTCCCCCCACCTATAGTAAGTTTCAAACTAACTAATTAAAAACATAGACAAGTTCTACAATGTTATTGGCATCTAGTTAATATATATCTATATCATTCTGAATCATTTAATTTCGCATTTCTTAAAAAGGGGTTTTCATGTAAACATAATATGTATAAATATTGATCCATGCTAGTAACATTTATAACATATGACAAGGTTCCTCAAAATATATTTTGTATTATTGTCTTTGCTATTTTTATATTTGTTTTGTTATTTCCACAATTTCTTACTCTTTTCCTTATTCACTGATGTGTTTGTTTGTATGTTGAAGATGTTATCCCATACTTTTTCTATTTTCTATTCACAACAATACAACTAAATGTATTTACATCTAATTAACCAAACTATCATCATAAAAATTTCATAGTGCCAAAATTATGAAAATAAATTCCAAGAGTCCAAAAATAAAAAATGTCATCCTCGCAAGTACAAAAATGAAGAGTATGTGTTACGAGGAAAATCGCTCTATGGAAAGGGGTAAACCACAATAGATGGAATGGCATGCATAAATCAACTCTAATCCCAAGTTTTCTATATAAATTAAATGCTAACAAGACAAGGCTAAGAGCCTACCTCGTCTGAACGTTTGGTGAAGACCATTGTTTAGCACACAACCCAAAGCTTTATACCTGCAACTTGTCCTCAACAACCAAGATAAACAAGCATATGGTGGTAATATATAATGTTATCATACAGATTAGAATAATCCATTAAAATACATGAAAAACATTCCCATGGAATAATAATTCGAATATTTGCAAGATATCAATTGGACGAGATAATATTATTTCTATTAAAATAATCAGCAGGAGTACATAGGTGACAAACTTTTGTAACGACACATATCATAATCGAGAAAATAATTCCCTYCAKCTAGGCCTCTRCCACTTCAATCCTCCACCAAAGRCAATCTCATATAAAGGAGTCAATGAGGTTCTCCATCACAAAGAAGGAAGAGCTTGGGGGCCGAACAAGGAGTTCTGACTTTCAAGGACAAAGGGATGCARACTCAATATGAAGTGAAATTTCTCCAGAGTGTCTTTGCTTTCAAAGTTCAATTGTTGAATCCCCTAAAGGCTTGGATATGGCTCAATTTATAGCCTTCAAATGGAATTGAAGGGCCGAGTCGGAGTGTTTCYAGTATATGGAAAGCCAAGGATCATGGATCTCWTGACATGGCATGGAAACCTGGCATAATTTTTAATTTTGAGCACCAAACCTGATTTACGCGGGCTGTAGTGGAGAAACTTGTGYATATKCTTGTTGTATAACTGKTATGGCATGTATATGTGGAAAAATATGTTTTTTTGGCTCTAGAAGGCACAAAAAGGGAACTTCAAGTCTGCATAGGGAAATGGAAAGGCCATCCAAGCAAKTTACATGGAGTGAGGAAAAATTTGTTGTAACAAATTCCCCCTAATGTGTGAGGTCAGGGGACTATCTGCGATGGCCAAAATACATTATAATTCCAAGAAGTGGAGTAATGAAGACTCAYTGGAAATACTAGTTKCTCATGAGAATATTACAATCCATAATGACTTTGTACACATGGCTGCCAATATGAATTACACTACAGATCCATGTGGAAATATATCAAATAGTTGTTCATGGCCATGAATAGGAAATGCAAAGTGGACGTATTCCATAGGTTGTCATAGTCACGAACAAGTCACAATGGAATCCAGTCTCAAAATCAATCTAAAGATATATGTATACAATGGAGTACAATTTGATCTCTCATGATCACTGAAGTTATATAGGTATTGGTACAATGAAAGACAACAATAGATGAGGAATGATGCTACTATAAGCTAGAGGAATTCTACACTATCCGTCGAAGGTGCAAGTCTACATCATGTGAATAGAGGAGTTGAGGTCGAACACAATGAGACTTTGTTTGATTACCGGTCATTAAGGTATATCGTTAACAAACACAAGACAACCCATGGATAATGAAAGTAGGTATCAAGGCACTGAGTACATCCTACAAGTGTGAATAAGGGTGTTCAGGTTAAACACTTGAAGAATCCATCAATAAGGATACGTTGATGTATTCCCAACTGTCGATGGAGGGAGAACCTGCCACTGATGACTACAAGCCTCTAGGTACTCATAGGACTCTAGGTCCCATTTCCAGAATGGATGAGTTGAAGTCGATGGAAGGAGACCCACTCAAAGGAGAGAATTAGGGAATCTCTCATCATTCAAAATGAGGTACAAAGAAATAAATTGATGATTAGGAGGAGCTTGGATGAATAGAATGTTCATGCAATGAACCTGTGCATCCCTCGCATGCACCAGATGCAAGTAGTGCATGAAAGAGACCCTTTGAATAGCAGCCAATAAGGAAAATTGTCAACAAAGGCGAGGAAACCATTAATAAGGCTAATGGAATCCAAGACATTTCACAAATCCCATTGTGTGAATATATTTATTTTTCTCGAACACAAGGGAAACCCCCTCAGTCAATGACCAATGAGGAAATGTCAACTATTGGGTTCAAAGTTACCTACCCATAATGAAAGTAGGACCAGAGTGCATGGTAGGACTACAACTTCATGTGACTCTGAGATACACTGAGGGTATGGACGACATGCAAAGTCAAGAGTTATGAGAAATGATCAACACAAACTTATAGAGTTCCTTTGAACAATAGCATGAGACATATGGTGAACTCAGGCAACATGTACTTGATGATAAAACTTTGTGATGTAGGAGGCATCAACTGTTGGATCATGTTGTCATTGATGCCAATGGTTTGATTGATTGATGTCAAGTGATTGATTGATGTCAAAGGATTGATTGATTGATGATTGATGTAATATAATATGTATTGTCCTTGATGAGAATGCATAGATGAAGAT
>WSFP011446274.1:0-20120 GCA_009831015.1 Picea engelmannii | reverse complement strand
CTTTCTACACCCCCCTGCCTTCTCTCCCCACCCCCACTGGACACAGCCACAATCAAGTATGAGACACTCTCTAAGGCCTTAGAGGAAGCAGCCCTTGATTATTACCCCCACTCCACTTGACAACATAACCATAATCCCACCCCTAGCTCTTGCCCTGTGAACCATTTGTTTGAGGAGGAATGCAAAACTCTCCACAAGGACCTCCGCTTCACCCTCACACATGACCCCTCGTCTTTCCCTCCCATGGACAAAACCCACCGTTGACTCTTCCATCATAAGAAGTGTGCATTCCTCACCTTGAAGAAACAAGAACTTTGTGCAGCCCTTCGCCACTCCCCCTAAACACCATGCCATGCCCCCAAACCTAGACCCCCAATCCATGCTCTCCCACACAATCTCCCTTTACAACATTCTCGGACAAACCCCCACCCATATCCCCTCACCCCTCCATCAAGCCACCTCTTCTCTAAGAGAGACATCAAAAGAGCAACCAAGGTTATGAGCACCAACAAAGCAGCAAACAAGGAAGGCATTCCTCGCCTTGAAGAAACAAGAACTTTGTGCAGCCCTTCGCCACTCCCCAAAAATCTTCTAGCATATCCTTTTCCCTAAACACCATGCCATGCCCCCAAACCTAGACCCCCAATCCATGCTCTCCCACACAATCTCCCTTTACAACATTCTCAGACAAACCCCAACCCATATCCCCTCACCCCTCCTTCAAGCCACCTCTTCTCTGAGAGAGACATCAAAAGAGCAACCAAGGTTATGAGCACCAACAAAGCAGCAAACAAGGAAGGCCTCTGAGCCGAACTCCTCAAGCATGGCATCCGGTCTCTCAACTCACTCATTGTTGATATATTTAACCATGTGGTATGCTCTGACTTCTCCCTTTCCTAATCTAGACACATCATCTACCCGATCCACAAATCATGGAGTAGTTATAATCCGAACAATTACTGAACTATCACAGTTGGAAAACATTCTCCAAGCTTTTATGCCACAATCCTGCATCTACAACTTTCAGATGAGTTGGAGTCAACACCTCAGAGCCATTATTGAGGAGGCTCGCCACCGCTCTTCAAAAGTGCATTTGATACAGTCTTAAGAGAGGCCCTATTCTAGAGGCTTCATGACATTGGCATCTATGAGATCCTCTTGGCTGCCATCATGAGATTGTACAAGTCAGTTATGGGTCACCTCCAGATGACAAGGATGCCCCTTCTGGGATGCCCCTCTCACTGACCCTCTTTGGGATCTACATTGATGAGATGGAATCTTTCCTCCATGAGCACATCTAGGTTGGAGATGTTTGCCTTCTACGTTAGGTGTTGATTTCCCTGCCCCTTTTCGTCGATGACTTGAACTTACTAGCCTCTACACTTGAGGGTCTATAGAGACAAACTGATGAACTAGCCAATTTTTGTGACCTTCAACAGTTGACAATCAACTTGGATAAAACCAAGGTCATGATCTTCAAGGCATTCAAGAGATTACTCTTGGACCTACATTTCTACTTCTAATGGGCAAAGATCAAGATCACGATAGCTTACATCTACTTGGGGGTCCAGTTCACGGGGCCTCACTTTAGCATGCTATAGGCTCTCCATCATTGGCTCAATAAAGGGTACAACTCCCTAGCACTTATTGAGAGACAGTATTTCCAAAGTTTGTTTAAAGACATTTCATCTAGACTTTACCTCCTAGAGGCAATTATCAAACCCACATCCCTCTATGATTCAAAGATCTAGAGTCCGAGCTTACTACAAACAAATTGGGCCCGAACTGAGAGAGTTCAAACCCTACTCAAGCGCATCATCTGATGCAAATACACAATTTCCCAGCCCATTATTTAGGTTGAGTTGCGAATCCATCCCTTTCACCTCGAGGTCATCTTTCGTCTAGTCCCTTTCCTACACAAAATCAAGACCTTCAGTGACTCTACCTTTGGGAGGGAGGTACCCCTACCTTGCACTTTATTCCTTGGAGATCGTTGTCCCAGATTTCCCCACAAGTCGTGCACAAGGTTGGTTCTCAAAGGCCTCTAAGCTTCTTTAGTCGTTGACCATTTCCCTTGACAGCCTTCCCCCCTTTAGGGACTCCCTAGATGCACCAAGCCATCTCTTACCAACTAGACAGGAACTAAATCAAGCCATCATAGAGGACATCTACAAATTGTATATCAAGGTTGCTTGGACCTCACCTCCAAGGAGCCTAGGTTCAAAGATGTCTTTCTATCTAGAGCACTTTTGAGAGTTGAGGGATGGCATCATTGCCCGTCCCCCATACACATATAAGCACTAGATGCATCTACTCAGGATCCCTCTAGGCCAACTCCAGGTTGGCTCTCACAAACTCCAGGTAGAGATGATCACCATATTCCTCAAACCAAATAAGATCTGCCAAATGTGCCACCTTTGGGAGCCAGAGACATATAGATGTGCCTCATTTTCAGGTGTCCTTTCTACTATAAGATCAGATAGCCATATCACTGCCTACATAGGGACTCAAGGAGCTCCCTCTCTACTTTCTTCTAGTATCACAATCAGAGATGCCTAGTCCTCTTCATTAGGGAGATACTCAACCATAGATCCCAATTTTTACCCACCCTACCTTGCCATGAGACTACCAAGACGATCACCTCATACTTTCATGTTGCCCCACTAGAATGGGGCAACAACAGACAAGGCAATTTTCAAGTATTCCAGATCATAGAGTGGTGAGACCCCCCAAAGGAGGTCAACCGATATCCTTGAGACAAGCTCAAAGGTAGGTGTTGAACCAAACCTCCGACTGCACATCATCGTAGTGACAAAACAAACCGACTCCAGAGGAATCCAAAGCAAAGTGCCTCCCACCCATCAAATTACCTCTCAAATTCAGGAAAATTATATCCAGAGCTTCTTTCCTTCGACCTTCAATGGTAGGATAGCAAGGCTCCCTCACTCCTATGTTCCCTGCAGTATCATACAAGACTCTCATCAAGACTGGGAGACTTTGACATCATCCTCATTTCTCTCTCTTTATTCATCAGCATCAAGACGTCCAATCTCGTATTCTCACTTTCGATCACTACACCTACAACACTATTATATATATATATATATATATATATATATATATATATATATATATATATATATTGGGTTTGGTTTTAGTTAGACCTAGTGATTAGCTTAGTTAGACACTTATCTAAGCTACACTTTTTCTTTCATTTTCTTTATCTTACTTTCAACATTACCTCGGAGTTGATTTTGCACTTCCACGTTGTATTCACATTGGACGTATCTTTTAATCCCATTGAGCTACTTTATGGTCATTTGTTGGACATTAATAAAATTATCGTATCTTATCTTATCTTAAATTATAGCCTACTTACCCGCAACATAGCTCATTACAACCACAATTCCATAAATTAATCCATCCTGGAAACATAGCTAAACTAATAATTTGTTAAAGTATACAGATTTTCACAGTTCCTCGTAATGTTGTTTATAATTCTGGAAATAAACTGTGTAAGGAGTTTTTGAAACATCCAACGTTTCAAGTGGACACTCAACCCATCATCATGGATTGTTGAAACAATAAGTATGGAATTGCTTCAACAGTCCCTAATGATGGGTGGAGTGTCCACTCGAAACGTTGGACATTTCAATAGCTTCTTACACAGTTTATTTCCAGAATTACAAACAACAATAATAATTTGTTTTGCAACGAGCAAGACATCAAGATATCAACATAGTATAATTGTGTTATTGATCTACCTTTCATGAGCTAACCTAGAGCATTCATCAAAAAATAATACACATTGTGTTCTGCATGCAAGAATGGACCATTTTTCTTTCAATTTACAATTGATTAGAATTTAAAACATTATACCCATAGGTTGTATTGCATCTACTGGAACCATCTTAATCAGTATATGATATGAAAAAAGAAATGTTCATCGAGGACTTGGTGTTGATATTATGGTAACTGCGGGAGGTATCAACCTCCATGTGTAACCTCTGACTAGATTAGAATATTCTGGAAGCTAGAGAAACCCTAAACAGATGTGTAGAAACCCTAGAAGACAAGTCGGCTCAATAAAAGAATTAATATAAGTATTAGCCTCTAAAAGAAGAGGTCAGCCGAGACACTTGACAAAGAGCACTATAAATAAAGGGCGCTTGAGTTCATTTGGACACACACTCACACTCAAGTCAAGTGGTGCGCAAGACTAGAGGAGGAGTGCAGTTGCAACGACTGCAATTGGGTATTGGTCTTGGTTTCTGGTTTTTGGACTTTCTGCTTGGTGCGTTATCTTTGAGAGAGAGGTGTGCTCTCTCTTGGTTATATATTAGGTCTGGTACTGCTTTCGGAATCATTCTCTCTGTCAAAGGTTACAGTGCTCCGGGGTGGTTGCATGCCTATGGTTGGGTGACAATATTGTGATATTGTCTATGGTGAAACGAGCACATCGAATATCCTAACAGGTTATGGGCCCACACTACCTTCAAACAATCTAGCCGCTGGAAGGTAGATCGACAGTTCCTTGGCAAGCTCGTTGTGGCACCAGTTGCAACTGCAACTAGGGTTTCTGATTTTGCAACTGCAGCAAACCCCTAACTTAACTCTCTCGGCGCTTCAAGTGAGAAATTTGGCATAATTCTTGGACATTCTAGTGCGCCTTAGCCTAGCACACCTCTTGGTACCTTCAGCAAGCAAAAACATCAAGGTTGAATTTTTGGGTCAAAATCAAAGTCAAAAGCAAACATGAGTTATTCCATGAAGTCAGACAACAAGCTAGAAAGAGCTTCAAACTTCAGAGCATGGAAGACAAGGATTGACCTCATCCTTGCCAAGAACAAAGTTCTAGATATCGTGAAGGGCAAGATCATGGAACCACAGTTTGAAGCAGGAAAAGAAAATGAACCTCAGAACGTTGCAGCAATGGAGAAGTTCAAGGACAATGACATCAACGCTATGAGTATCATTGTGGACTTTGTAAAAGATCACTTGATACCCTACATATCCAATCTTGACTCATTCAAGAAGATGTATGATGCCCTAACTAACCTTTTCGCAGTCAAAAATATTGGACAAGTGATGAGTTTGAAGAATGAGCTTCGTGACACAAAGATGATTAAGGATGACAATGCAGTCTCATACTTTGTGAGGATTTCTCAATTGAGAGATCAACTACAAGCTATTGAAGAAGTTATTCCAGAAAAGGAAATTGTGAATATAGCACTTAATCGTCTTTCTAGATCATGGGATGCATTTGTTGCAAGCATGAACACAAGGAAGGAGTTTCCAACACTTGAAGAACTTTGGACCTGTTGCGCATAAGAAGAGACAAGGATCAACTCAAAGGGAAGATCTCATAACGAAGAGGATGCTCAAGCCTATGCAACAAAGTTCAATAAACATGAAAGTAAGAAAAGATTTGGTTCAAGAAAGAAATTCAATCATAAGAGAGATATGTCAAAAGTACAATGTTTTGGATGCAATGAATATGGCCACTACAAAAGGGATTGTCCTAAACTAGCAAAGAAGAGAAAGGAAAGACACCATGCATCAGCTGCCAATGATGAAGAACCTTCAAAGAAAGCTAAGCATGAAGAAACCGATTTCTTCTACTACTCAACTCTTACAAGATCTCTTGAAGACGACACATGGTTGATCGATAGTGGAGCTTGAAGACATATGACTGGTGATAGTGAAAATATCTCAAGCATGAAGGAAAATGAAACCTCTCATAAAGTGGAACTTGGAGACAATAACTCTTATGCAGTCAAGGGAATTGTGAAAGCTTCTATCAAAATGGAATCAGGTAACAATGTTCATCTTAGCAATGTTTTATATGATCTTGGTTTGAAAAAGAATTTATTATCTATTTCTTGCTTGGAAGACAAAGGAGATAGAATAGCCTTTGTCGATGGAAAAGTTCTTGTATGGTCTAAAGATTCAAAAATAGAAGATGCTAGAGTCATTGGGACGCGTGAAGGAAGATTGTATAAGCTCCTAGATCAGAATGCTCAAGCTCTTGAACATGATGAACTCAACCCTAGTGAGTTATGGCATAGAAGGTATGCTCACCTTCATTATCAAGCATTTCCATCTCTAAAACAAATGGTTATAGGCATACCAGAACTACAATCAGTACACGAAGGAGTTTGCAGAGGATGTGCACTTGGGAAGAATATTAAGAAACCATTCTGAAGCAATGAGAATAGATCCAAGAAGATCTTGGATCTGATACACTCAGGTGTATGTGGTCCTATGCCAGTGAAGTCTCTAGGAGGCTCTCATTACTATGTGACATTCATAGATGACTTCTCAAGAAAGACGTGGATGTATCTGATAAA
Source organism: Picea engelmannii (assembly GCA_009831015.1). NCBI lineage: Eukaryota > Viridiplantae > Streptophyta > Pinopsida > Pinales > Pinaceae > Picea > Picea engelmannii. Next base: position 13,770 of record WSFP011446274.1, on the reverse strand, counting down.
GACAAAAGATGAAGTATTTGGCAAGTTCCAAGAATTCAAAGTTGAAGTGGAGAACTTGACAAATAAGAATATGGCCATAAGATCTGATAATGGGGGAGAATACACCTCCAAGGAGCTCGTTGCCTTTTGTAAAGCAGTTGGGATTAGGAGGGAGATGATTGTCCCACATAATCCTCAACATAATGGTGTAGCAGAAAGAAAGAATCGTTCCATTGAAGAATCTGTTAAGGCAATGACGAATGACCATAATCTATACATGCTTCTATGGGGAGAAGCAGTTATGACAGCCGTATATATTCAGAATAGAAGTCCTCATCGTATATTGAAGAACATGACTCTAGAAGAAGCTTTCTTCGAAAAAAAGCTAAGTGTGGAACACTTGAGAATCTTTAGTTGTCCTGTCTATATCCATGTTCCCAATGACAAAAGAAAGAAGTTGGAACCTTCAGGAAAGAAGGGCATATTCGTTGGATATAGTGATACATCAAAAGCATACAGAATCTATGTCCCAGGTCAACCGAAGATTGAAATCAGCAGAGACGTGACTTTTGATGAGAAGTTTGCCTTCAAGAAATCTATAGAAGATTCCATGGACTCCAATGATGAAGAAGAATATGAAGATCCCAAGGAAGAAAGTACACGTTCTCCAGAACATTCCAATGAAGAGCCAGACCAACCACTTGAACCTATAGAACCAATTGTTGTACACAAGAACAGAAAACAACACAACATGGCTAGAATCCACCTTACAAGAAGCAGAAAGACATAAAGCTCCCAATGGCACCTTCAGGGAGAGCAAGAAGCCCTAGAGGTTCTCTAGTTATGATGCAACACTCATGACAAGTCTTGTCAATGCAGAACCTTCCACCTTTGAGGAAGCAGTCAAGAAGAAAGAATGGAAGGAAGCTATGATGGAAGAATATCAATACATCATGAAAAATGATGTATGGGAAATTGTGCCTAGACCCAAAGTAAAGTCGATAGTAACTTCAAAGTGGGTTTACAAGATAAAACATGCAATAGATGGGAGTATCGATAAATACAAGGCAAGATTCGTGGCTAGAGGGTTCTCCCAGCAGGAGGGAGAAGACTATGATGAGACGTTTGCTCCAGTTCCCAGATATACCTCTATTAGAGCCATCATATCTCTTGCAGCATCCATGGGTTAGAGTTTACATCAAATGGATGTAAAGACTGTTTTTCCCAATGAAGTAATTAAGGAAGAAGTATACGTAGAGCAACCTCAAGGTTTTGAGGTACACCCGAGAGATACCCATGTACGCAGATTAAAAAAGGCCTCGTATGGACTCAAGCAAGCTCCAAGAGCTTGGTATGCACGAATTGACGATTACTTGATGAGACTTGGATTTTCCAAGAGCTATGTTGATCCAAACCTTTATTACAAGGTTGTGAATGATGTACCTGTGATCCTACTACTATATGTTGATGATTTGTTTCTGACAGGTGCAAAGCCTCTCATTATTCAATGTAAGAGAGAGCTAGCCTCTGAATTCGATATGAAAGATCTCAATCTCATGCCTTATTACTTGGGACTAGAATTATGGCAGAAGCATGGTGAAATCTTCCTAGGGCAAGAGAAGTATGTTGTAAAGATGGATCGCAAATCCATGGCAACTCCCATGGTGATAGATATAAGGAAGTTGAGAGACTTTGATTCTGATCAAGTAGACTCATCCCTGTACCGACAGTCAATTGGCTCATTAATGTATTTGGTTAATACCGGATCGGACATTTGCTTTGTTGTGAACACATTGAGCCAGTTCCAGGTGGAACCTAGACATGAGCATTGGGTAGTTGCAAAGCATACTTTGAGATATCTTCGTGGGACGCTAAACTATGGTTTGAGATATGCCGCAAACAGTGATGTACAACTGCATGGATTTACTGATTCAGATTGGGCAGGGAGTGCAGATGACAGAAAGAGTACTTCTGGTATATGTTTCAGTTTGGGATCTGCAATGATATCATGGGCTAGCAGGAAATAGAAGTCTATTGCACTCAGCACTCCATAAATTGCAGCTTGTGATGCTTGTACGGAAGCAATATGGCTTTGTAAGCTGGTTTATGGACTATTTGATTAGGTGTTGAATTCGACTGTAATAGATTGCGATAATCAGAGCTATGTGAAGCTTTCAAAGAACCTTGTGTTCCATGACAGGTCGAAGCACATTGAGATCAAGTATTATTTTCTCCGTGATAAAGTCCAGAAGGGAGAAGTGATTCTCCAATACATCTCCACCGATGAGCAGACAACTAATATTTTGACGAAGCCCCTTCCAAGATAAAGTTTGCATACTTGAGGGACAAGTTGGGACTCGTGGAGATTGCTCCCTTGGTTGAAAGGGAGGAGATGACTTCCTCGATTGGGAGGGAGTGTTGATATATGGCAGCATGGATGGTCGGTGTGTTGGTGGACAGACATTCTCCAGGCAGAGAATGGTCCAAGCAGAACAGATTGTTGGTGGAGAATGGTCCAGGTTGACAAATTGTTGACGTATCATGGACTGGTATTTTCCTAAGGCAAAGATTGTGGCCCGATTAGGAAAATGGTTCAGTACCAATATTCTCCTGAGGCACAGCTAGTGGCCCGATTATGTTGAATAGTCCACCCCCTAAGGACATGGTGTCCCGATTAGGGTGGTTGATACGGGACCAATATTTTCTAAGGTACATATGGGTAGAGATTGATCTCTATGGTACATATGGTGGCCCGATTAGAAAATAGTCTAAGACTGACAGTCTTGTAGGAATGGTCTCTGTAGCCCATAGCGTGGCTTTCAGCATATGGGAGGACTGACATTCTTCTAGGACGTATGTCCGAATTAGAAGAATGGGCCTTATAGCCCATTACGGAGCTTTCAGCATCTATTGGGACAGTTATTCTTCTAGGACATATGCTTGGATTAGAAGAATGATCCCTATATCACTATATTGAGTGGGCGACTTATGCAAGACACTCTGTTGAGTGCGCTTAGTTCAACACATGACTTATTCAGCATCATGCTCGATTACTCAAATGGAGTATGGCTATCGACAGACAATGATATATTTTTTATGCCAGGATGCTATCAGATGATGTTGATAGTGATGATGATGCTCGTGGGATAGCATGTTTGGCTATGATGATGCTACATGTTAATACCTCCCTAGCTAGGAGGGAGTGTTGATATTATGGTAGCTGCAAGAGGTATCAACCTCCATGTGTAACCTCTGACTAGATTAGAATATTTCGGAAGCTAGAGAAACCCTAAACAAATGTGTAGAAACCCTAGAAGAAAAGTTGGCTCAATAAAAGAATTAATATTAAAGTATTAGCCTTTAGAAGAAGAAGTCGACCTAGACAGTTGACAAAGAGCACTATAAATAGAGGGCGCTTAAGTTCATTTGGACACACACTCACACTCAAGTCAAGTGGTGTGCAAGTCTAGAGGAGGAGTGCAGCTGCAACTACTGCAGTTGGGTATTGGTCTTGGTTTCTGGTTTTTGGACTTTCTGCTTGGTGTGTTATCTTTGAGAGAGAGGTGCGCTCTCTCTTGGTTATCTGTTGGGTCTGGTACTACTTCCGAAATCATTCTATCTGTCAAAGGTTGCAGTGCTCGAGGGTGGTTGCGTGCCTATGGGTGGATGACAATATTGTGATATTGTCTATGGTGAAACGAGCACATCAAATATTTTAGCACTTGGAACCATACTTGTTAATTCATGGAGATTTGAATTTTTTTTCTAAGAATCTCGTCCCACAGTGGCTTATGTGTTCCATTCCATACACTATTTGATACATAGAGCATTCAATGGGATAAAGTGGAGAATTTTCAATGAACCTACCATTCAAAACTTATAAGCCCTTTGGTTAAATAATCTTGAAAACGGTGGAGAGAAGCAAATCATCCCTAGTAAGATATTTGATTGCAACTTAAGGATTAGAATCAAAGCTTCATGTAGTTAACAACATTTACATGGGTTACCAAAAATTGCAGGATCCTGGTGCATCTCTAGATCTCAAATGACTAATCAATAAGATGATAATCAGCAAATCACCTTGAGATTATATGCTCTATGATGACTAAGTTCAACCGTTATATTTGTTAGTGACCAATTTATCCGATGCATGCTCAAAGTCTAAATTGGCATTACAAAGATACCAATCTATTCATTGTATATTGCATCAATTGGTATTACATAGATACCAAAATTGGTATGTACATGCACAAGTGATATGCAGAGCTTTTATCACATGGATTTTCCCAATAAATAAGGTAAGATAAGATAATTTAATTAATGTCCAACAAATGACCACCAAAGTAGGTCAAGAGGATTATTGGATACAATGATGTCATTACAAAGCCAAAGCATCAAAATGGCTCCTATAAAAAATCAAGAAACATAAAGTGAAGCATCAATCTAGGCTAAGAGCTGAAAAAACTCTAGAACATGAAAGCAGGTCGCCACTCTAGGAGAAGAATAGCGAGGATGGATCCAAGAACTGGAATACAAATAAGAATGTGAGTGGATCATGGTCCATAAGATCCATCTCTCCTAACATCAAAGGTTGAATGGAGAAAAATCAATAAAAAAAGATGTCCAAAGGAAGAGTTGGAGGAGGGTCTAAACTACGCAGTGGACTGTTGTCTCAAGGAGGACACATGCAACTAGGGCTTAGATGATCTCGTTTACCTTGTGGTACAAGATTTGGACTGGCAATGTCTCTAAGGTTTCTGGGATGTAGGGATGGTCCCTTAGGTCTGCACTGGTCTGGAGTCAAAGGCAATGCTACATATGTTTTTCTCTTGGTGCCCCCCTAGTTGATGGGAGCATTGTAAAGAAGGAAGTAATACTTTGTGCTAGTGTTGGTCTAGGATGAGACTGTAGAGCATGGGAGCGAAGCCTGAGAGCCTCTTGCATATACAAGGCCATGCATCTCTAGTCAAGGTACCTAAAGAAGCTAGAGAGGTCTATGACCCTCTAAAAGGACAACGAAACCTCCCTCGGATCTCGTAGTATATGGGACAATGGAAGATAAAGTGCTCCTCTGTCTCAATCTCTCGAAAATGGCTCAGCTAGCAAATCCTATATGTCTGGTCAATCTGGTGATCTACCTCCACCCAAAGTCTATGAGACCCCACTCAAAATTGGCCAAGGGGAAAATGAAGAGAATGTGCCTAATGACGGAGAGTGTACGAGGGTTGGGCAATGAGTCCATCTTGCACCTCCATGAAGTGCTCAGCATAGAAAGTCATCTTTGGAGATAGTCCACCCAGTGGATTGCTCCAAGTGACCTACATGAACTGTCTATAAATGTCGTCACGGATAATCATGTTCAGTGCTTCCCTAGTAGGTAAAAGATCTCCAAGAATATCTAGGGAGTATCTAAAAGGAGGAAGACAGGCCATTAAAATACCCACAGGCTCCAAGAGATCCAAGACCCTCGCAAACCAACATTAAGCTCAACCAGAGAGACTAGCTAAGGCAATGGTCTCCAATGAATAGTAGGTTAAGTACAAATACACGTCACACCCCTTTTCCATGTCAACCAAACTCTGAATCCGATGCAGGAGTGAGACTATGTTGAACACAATCTCAAGCCGAAAAGGTCGACCATCAAACTCTACAAGAACGATGGGTTGAGGCACTGCCTGCTTGCATCTCATGATGTGCCAGAGAGGGTTTGCACTTGCTCAGTCAAAGCCCAATGAGACTAGCAAACAAGGCCCCAAAACCTCTGAACCATAAAGTATTGTGGGCTTGACAAGGGTGTCCATGAAAGAAATCTTGGAGGGTATGTCTTGGAAATGATGCGAGAAACACTATCTCTCGAGAAGGGCTAGGGATTCATAACCCTTGTTGACCCACAGCTAAATGGCATGTCGCATGCTAAAACAGGGCCCCTAAAATTGCACCCCCAAGTAAGTGTAGGTGTTAGTGATCTCAATCTCCTCCCATCTAAATAAAAAGTGGTAATCTAAAAGTACCATCTTCAACCCATTGAAGATCATAACCATGGGTTTACCCAGGTTGATCGTCATCTTTCGAAGCTCACAGAAAAGTGCCAAAGCATCTAGCTATCTTTGCAGACCCTTCAATGATGAGGCCAAAAGGACCACATCATCAATGAAGAGCAAGATAGATATCAAAGCTTAATGGAGCAGACACCCATGGCCATCATAGATATGATTATGTAGGAAGGACTCTAGCTCATCTATATAGATCCCAAATAAGGTGGGGGACAAGGGGCATCCCTATTTGACCCAATGGTGCTCCTGCTAAACTGGAACACCCCATGAGCAGTGCAGAGACGACCAAGAACCGACTCTTATAAGCACATGATGACAGTCAGTAGAGTCTAGGAGATGTCGATGTCTCTAAGCCTTTGAAATAGGGCCTCATGAGGAACAAAATCAAAATCTTTTAGAAAGTCTACAAAACAAAAATAAACTTTCGAAGAGCAATGTCATCCCAAAAAAACTGAAAGTTGTTCCTATTTAGTTACATCAATAGTCTCTTCAAAAAGAACAAAAATAACATTCAAAAAAGTACATAAATAATTCATCCATAGATTATGAAAGCTTGTCGTTATACAAAAACTAAGATAGAAACTGTAACGATTGAAATTAGGTCCATGTCTCATGATTGTATTATGTACTATGTAGTATATCCATTTTAGATTACATAACTCCTAAATCATCTAAAATGGAAGTTTGTGCATGCCTTTGCTCCCTACCCAAGAATCAACACCAATTTGCACTTTATCCCCTTTTTATGATTTTCCAAATCATCTAGTTGCCAACTAGATGAAAAGTATAGATAACAACTTTCTAGAATATTGATGCATTATTTCACTATTTGAGGGAAGTTTTGATCCAATCTTCCACTGTATTAAGGACTATATACTTAGCTCTTACTACTTGAACCCTCAAACATCTTCCCTAAAATAGCCTTCGTACATTTTTTGCAGCAAAGGTCTTTGAAAGAAGAAAGGGATTTTTGAGGCCCCATCCTCCAATGGCTTTTGGTAACGCCAACTTTTTCTAAGAAGCTAGCACTAGTCCTTTTTTTTTTTGGTCTCCGGACCATATAAACTTGTAGCAAAGTTTCCTAATGGTTTCCAAACACCTTTTGGGACCCCGGCAAGCAATATCTAGTAGATTGGAATCACTTCCAACATTGGTTTTACGAAAACCAAATGACCTCCCTTGAACAACCATCTATTGCACCAGGTGTTTAATTTCTTCTCCACTTTAGCTATTAGCCACTGCCAATCACATTTTTTATATTGATTTGGCTTCAATAAGAAGCCAAGATACTTCAAACCCTATTCTAGATCAGTCATCTTATAGGGAAAGAAGACAACTATATCCAAGGTTATTCATATGAATATAATGGAACATATATTCAAATATCCCCTGTTTGGCCAGCCATTTGATGCTGTCGGAATTGGCAGTTTTCAATTCACAAGTGTTCATAACATGGTTGAAGTATGAGGAATTAAAGGCTTGGGTTTGGCTGTTTTCGTAACAAAGAAGAAGACACACTGAGTTGTGTATACAATATATGAGAAGGAAGGAAGTGAACTGAAGTGACGAGAAACCGCACCTATGCTTTGAGAGGCAGAAGTAGTATAAGCGGAAGGCAAAGGCGGTCTCTTCCACTTGGAAAGGCGAGAAGCGAGGCCCTCCACCCCGCTGTCCTGCAGGAGCTCCTCGTCTCTCAAAAGGGTTTCTTCCAGAAACACGTCCTCGTCCAATTCTTCCTCCTCCTCCTCCGAGGGCTGGAACCTCTTCGAAGGAGGATTGGGAGCAGAGGGCGGACCCCCAAAACGCCGTTTGCCCTCCATGATATCGATCTTTCCAAGGGTTTGTCCTTACCCTTGCTCCCCCGTATATCTTCGTGTATGTAAACGTGATAGAAGACGAGAAGGAAATGGGTAGTGGGAGGCTCCTGGACTGGACTGGGGCTATAACCTATTTTGAATGGCCCATGGCGTACCAGCATGAGGACAAGCGGGTAACAACTATTCCTGCAATGGTTTTCCCGCCATTTTAGACATCTTATAAATTGATGTGACCATATAATGTCTTTTTTTTTATCATCTAATATTCATCTTAGGAAGTGAGCACCGCAAAATTTAATGTGTATGCCCTCACGTATACACATTGAGATGTTCACGCACTTCAGTATATACTTTTAAATGCGGCAGTGATTAATGTTATTGTTTGTCAGGTTGCTGTAGTAATGTTATTATCTATTTGTAACGTTTAATTAATGTTGTATGTCAACACTCTATGTTTTAATGGTATCCCGAACCAATGAACCATTAAAAATGGATGAATTATACGATTTGACATTTGGCTTAAACCCAAAGTTGTATTGGATTGAAAATACTATAGATAATTGAACTTTCTTGTCAATTGACAAATAGATTAGATTGGGGTACTTTTTTTTAGGTGGCAATAAGATATGAGATAGAAAAAAAACTTCAAAAGAAAGTGACACCTCGATCCCATTCATTATATTATTCATTGTCATTCCCCTCCTCTCCTCCTTATAAAAGAACATATTAAGATTAGGAGGGAGTCGATATCCCTAGTGAAGAAGGAAAAACTTGTAAACCAAGTGTTGCCTTGCTTCATACTTATGCACACTTCAATGTTGTGTTGTAAGTTTCTCTAACAAATTTGTTACATGTGTTGGGTACTAAATGGCACCCACAAGGAGTTAGGAGTGGAACATTTGAAGCTCATTCTTATAACAATGTATAAGTTTCCTTTTCAAATGAGGTGGTTGGCAATGAGAGTTAATATATCTAATCTTTATTTAATTAGGGTTCGTAATGATGCATTGATCCAAACAGTAGGGTAACAAGGCATTAGTGTTGATTGTAATAGTACTTCCTTATTAAGGTCTTATGAAGTTAAACTCTCACCTTGTTCTAGCAAGGACATGAGCAAGAGTTATCTAATGTGAGGTTTGGGTTGTTGTCCAATGGTTCTAGCAAAGAGATTAAAATGGAATCATTAGTTCCAGATGGTTGGGTTTATCTATGTCGTCATGGGATTTGTAGAGACTCTTGCTATTGTTACAAAGTTTCACTATGAAATAATGTGTCTCTTGTTATATCCTTGCACTATCTTGAAGGTGGTATTCATTTTTGGAAAGTCTATTGTTGGGTGGAAAATCAATTATGGTATTACCATGTACTTTGCCATGGTTAATATAACAAAAACATTTCTCATTATTTGAACATAACAAGTTGTTAATATTGTCAATGGACTATTTGGCTCGTATGGTGAAATAAGATGGATATTATGCAAATGGAATGTATTACAGATTACTATATCATTAAGATTTGTGAATATATTACATGATTGCTAAATAGTGATGAATTATATTTTTAGAGAATGTGCATTATTGTTACATTTAAAAATAAGTAAAGTTTTGATATTGTAAGTGACAATGTCAATAGTTACATAGTGGTATCAAAGTATAGTTCAAATGTTATTTTGGGTAGAGATGTTCCTTCACTATTAAGATTCAACACAATATTTGGTTTAAACCATGTTAATTTTTGACAAAGTGATTTGCATACTAATTAGCTAAAATAATGATTATAGACATCGAGATTGTTAACACCTACTTTGTTCTACACTGTTTTATTCCTCATTCATTCCTACTTGTCATTACAAATTTAGTATAAGTTATAAATCTTTAGCATTGTGTTGTTGAAGGTTTAATAGCTTATCTTAAAGGAATTGAAATAATGCTAGATCGAATGAATGAGATGGACTTAGTTTTGTGAGAGGGGGATAAAAGGAATTAGACACATGTTTAAATGATTGCTTGATGACATAACTTGGCTTCAAATCTTTTCAATTGAGCCATAAGTCATGTCAGCATCTATACTTCATGATTATTTAACTTAGTAGGCTGCAGATTCAAAGTCTAATCCTCCCAAGAAAGCAAAAGGACAAACTTAGTTGAGCGCTACAGGAACTTCCACATGTCCCTGGTCGTGATTATTTCGAGTACCTTGGAGAGTCGTGGAAGTTGTGGATTGTACTGCAAAGTTCATGAGTATGCAAAACAGTTAGAAGGTACCAGTTGTCAGCCATAGCATGTGAATATGGGTGGTCTTTTCTTTCATACACGTTAGCTGTCCAGAAGGTTAAACGGATGAGGTTTTTCAAAAAACATATTTTCAAAACTAGCGCATTATTCGTTACCTACAACAGCTGGTCGATTTGAATTGGCACCCACAGAGCCAGCAAATCCCCTATTATTTTCATTACACAACAGACATATCCCTTCTTTATAGCCAAGAGTCTAGTATTTTGGTCGCAGTTGCGTAGATGGGTAAAGGTGGACATGTGAATAGGAAAGAGCCCGAAGGGGCTGAGATCACAGAGGCTTATGATGACAGTTGCCACATTTTTTATCAGGCAGATTGGTATCTTTTATGTACTAAGCTGGATGGTCATCATTACGCTACAGCCAGGGCATTTACTGAGAGTTTCAATTGACAATGGGCCCGAATTGCAAACTTGGTCATGTAGATTACAGAGGATTCCATAGAAGTTGCTTGCAACCTCCCGACTGATGGTGAAAAGTGGTTTAAGAATAAATTGATTATAGGAGGAGATGTAAATCAGTTTTTGAAACATGAACACAGAGACCCTAAATGGGCCAAAGGCATTCCCAGGTATTGGATTGATGATGAATGGAAGGAAGCCTTACTCGTGATTACAAGATTCATCACCTATGAGGGGCGTTATTCTGTCATTTTTATTTCATCTACGATTTCTCATTCATTTGGAAGGAATTAAGAGAAGGAATCTACCCTATTATTTCTTGAGGGATCTCAACAAGATGGCCATGAAGGTCCAAGCAAACCCCAAAACCCCTCCTCATGGAATTTATCATCGAGTCTTAATTTAAGTACTTGTCGAAGCCGAGTTAGGCAAATTGCAAAAGACTTGGGATAAAATTTTTATCCAATCGGGTTTTGAAAAGAAAGTGCATCCTTCTGTTGCAAAATCACATGATAAGGTTGCTAAGCCTGAACAAGAAACTTCATCTAGCGCCAGTCAACCAGCTACTTCAAAGAAGAGAAAAAGAGTAGCTTGCTCAAAGACTTCATATGAACCTGTGGAAGCTCCTCCAACTAGCTAGCAAGTAGTCGCAGGGTCTTCTCGTATCCTAGGTGGAGGTAAGCACCCTTTTCCTTTTCCACGGAAGACTTATTCTAGAAGGACCAAAAGGCTAGCTAAACCTAGGGTTTTCATGGAAGACCTGCAACCTAAAATAACAACAGAAGCATTTGAAGATCTGGTACAGCCAAGAGAGCCTATCCAAGATATTACTCCTCATGCCTCAAGCTCCTCTAAAGATAACGTGGCTAAGTACAGAATTTTGATAAGGAAACGAAGCACAAGGCCTCGAAACAAGTTCAGGATGAAGTCTAAAGCAGTGTATAAACTTGTTATCACAAAGAAGGTCATCATCATCGATGAAGAGCCTATCGAACCTATGAAGAAGCCATCTACTAATAAGAAAATCCCTGTAATCAAGCCTGAGAGGAACAAATCTAAAAAGGGAAGTTTGGTCATGAATAAAAAGACACCTACAGACACAAACATAGTCCCTGCCAAAAAACAGGGTAAGAAGGATGTGAGAGGCTCAAACCCTAAGATTGGATCCAAAGGGGATATACCCACAAGAAAGCAAACTAGATCTCAATCCAAGCTGACCGGAAAGGATAGTCTAGATTTACTAGTTGAAGCAATCGCATCAGTCTTTCATGGAGATTTGACAGTTTGATATTTCCACCCCAAATGCAAAATCCTAAAGCTAAGATTTATGATGATGGGATATGAGATAACCTTTTTTGTTTATAGTGTTTAAGGTATAATGCTTCTTTTTGTTATGGTCAATTGCACACTGGGCAAAGAAAAGCATTAAAAATGTGCAAAGTTAGTTTTTGAATGTCGCTACAGGAAGTTCCCGAAGTCACACACACAAAAAACAGGGGCGTTACATGAACACTTGTAGCAGCCGCTTTTGTTGCTAATCTCACCCAGTTTCATATTTTTGTAACAGAGGAGGGCTATACCTATGCTAGAATATTATGGATCATGTTATGAAGATATACACATTTTGTGGATCTAAAAGCTATATTGGGATACGAAGATAACTGCAGATTGGGCACCAGGATTGAGTTGTCAAAGGCTGGATTCGTATGGATCTTTGAAGATCAGATATATCTAGGAAGGATTAAGAGGACGTTGCAGTGCTGTCATCTTAATGGAGAACAAGTCAAGCAAAGAGTGTTTTATGCAAGGCTATTGCCATGATCCTAGGAGGTTTTTTTTGTAAAACTGTTATTATTTTGTATATCAACAGTCAAAGGTTGAAATTCATTTCGAGTTTTTGTAGGGATTGGTTTTGAATTTTCCCTGACAGTCAGGATTGACCGTAAGTACATGTAACTAATTCAAAACACTATATATCATATGATGTAGAAGAAGAAAGGGTTGAATCCCTGTTTTGCCCTTATATTGCATTGTTAAAGATTGTTTTGATCTATCTTGCTTGTGTAAAGACTTCAGTTGTTAATGAAATTGGTGGTTAGTATGTTATCTTTCTTTGTTTATCATCTTCACATTTTCCTCTAAACACATAGTTGATGTTATACGAGCTTATGACAAATTCTTTTGTGCTGAGAAGGTTGCTTTAACAGGTTTTAATAATCCTTGCCACATTGGTGTTTTCTCCTTAAATCTTATTTAGAATGAATTCTAGATAAAGGTTTTTCCTCTGCTGTATAAAAAACATTAAAGACAAGATTTTTTATTGGTGTATTTATCAATCTTTGTTTTTCCCTTTCTCTCAATCACATCACTTAAATCTTAAATCTCTAGCCATTAGTTTTGTTTACCTGACTTGTTGCACTTAGGTAAGTGGTCTTAACAGATATGATATTCCCTTTTCAAATCAAGCAAGGATTTATCCATCTTAAAACACCTATTGAACATTTTGAAACAAGGTGTGCTAGGCTTAACTCAATAGCAGTCTTGAGTTGACTTCTAGCGTTAACATCTTTTGACATTGTTCTTGGGGACGGAAATGATGAGACTTTCCCTGGGTAGAACAACATAAGTTTATAAATCTAGTTGTATATGGTGAAACTATAACTAGGCACAAGTTGATTGCAATATGTTTTCACCTGGGGACTCCACATTAGACACTTTGGCTCCGAAGAGAAAGGGGACTAGAGCCCATCCAGAATCTCCAGATGTGCCTGTTGTTTCAGACCCTGAGAAGATCCTAAAACAATCCAAATCTCTTAAAAATAGGATCTAAAAAACTATTTCTTTTACCTCCTTTTGAAGAATCCACCTTGGGAAAAGAGGAATTTGTAGAACCAGAATCCTTTTACACACCCTATCCTGATAGTAGATATAAATCTGAGGAAAGCTTTGAATTCCCTGAAGAAACAAAGTACCCTCCCTTAGAAAAGATCTTAATCCTTGAATAAATTCAAGAAGAGAAACCCAATCTTAGCCTCCAAGTTAATATCCTTGCCTACTGAAAATCTTGTTGAAGAAATTCTCCAGTCCTCTCCTAGGATTCAATTGGTGAACATCCCTAAGCCCTCATCACCTCAATCACCACAGTCTCCACATACAAATCAACCTTTAGGTGGTCAAACAATGGCTGGTGCAACACCTCTCAATCCAATGGATGCTATCAGGGCTG
>WSFP011446273.1:0-20120 GCA_009831015.1 Picea engelmannii | reverse complement strand
GCCTAATGTTAGAAAGATGAAGACAGTGTCATATATAATTGAACATAAAGAAATGCATATTCGGAACACCATTCAAGATACTATTGGGCCATATAGTATGCAAACAGGGTTTACTAGTAGATCCTTCAAAGATCACAGTCATTGTTAACTTATCACCACCAAAAATAGTCGGTCATCTAAGAGCAGCATTGGGACACATGGGTTACTACAGGGAATTTATCAAAGGTTATGCACAGATAACTGCACCGATGGAAAAACTGCTAAGAAAGGATACAAAGTTTTAGTGGAATGACGAGTGCCAACATGGTTTGGATACTCTAAAGGAAAATATGGTCACTACGCCAATATTAGTTTTTCCAGATTGGGAGAAGACATTCCACGTACATGTAGACACATCAGCCATATCACTTGGAGCTATCTTGGCATAGCCAGGAGTGGGGGACTTGGATCACCCAATATCATTTGCGAGTAGAAAGATATATGACTCAGAAAAAAACTATAACACAACAGAAAGAGAAGGCCTAACTATGGTCTATGCACTGCAAAAGTTCAGACATTACTTATTGGGTAAACACTTTAATATCTTCATGGATCACTCAGCCCTAAAATATTTAGTCAACAAGCCAGTGTTGGGGGGGAGAATTTATCGATGGTTACTACTATTCCAATAATTTGACTTTAAAGTAATCATCAAACCAAGAAACTTAAATGCAGGACCTGATCACCTATCAAGAGTCACCAATGGAGAAGAACGTACAAACTTGGACAACAACTTTCTAGATGCACAACTATTCTCAGTTCAGATCGCTAATGAATACTTCATAGATATCATCCATTACTTGATCACAGGTACTGCACTGCAAAACATGGTAGTTCGTGCTTCCAACTATCAATTGATTGCAAGACATCTATATAAGATGGGTGCAGATAGCATCTTGTGAAGATACATGTTAGAGAACGAAAGACCAAGAGTTTTAGCAGAAGCCCATGAAGGAATAGCATGAGGGAATTATTCAGGAAAAGCTACCGCGCAAAAGGTATTGCATGCAGGACTATGGTGGTCAACGATTCACAAAGACTTGAAGGAGTACTATAAAAAAATGCGATGTCTGTCAAAGGGTAGGAAAACCCAACAAAAGAGACGAGATGTCATTACGACCATAAGTAACATTACAGGGATTCGATAAGTGGGAAATATATTTTGTGGGACCAATCAACCCACCATCAAGAACAACAGGGGAAATTTATATTATCACTTTGATAGAATACCTAACAATATGGCCGAAAGCTGCACCAGTGAAGGATTGTAGTGCAGAAACAACAACACATTTTTTATTTGAACAAGTAATCACTAGATTTGGGTGCCCAAGAATTCTTATGAGCAACCAAGGCACAGACTTCATAAACAGCACCATCAGTGCGATGACTGAAGAGTTTGAAGTCCATCACCAGAATAGCACACCATATCACCCATAGGCGAATGGCACAGTGGAAGCATTTAACAAAATCCTGGAGAATGCGCTAACAAAGATCTGTAATGTCAACATGGACGACTGGGATCTCAAAGTACTAGCAGTATTATGAGCCTACAGGACTACGTGCAAAAACTTAACAGGGCACACACCATTTAAACAGTTTTATGCCCAAGAATTAGTGGTTCCACTATAATTTCTAGTACCAAGATTGCGCGTAGCAACAATTACACAAATGACAGAACGAGGTGCAGTACAGGAGAGACTAAACCAGTTAATGACTATGGAGGAAGACCAGATCTTAGCAGGATTCCACCAAAAATTTCATAAAGCAAGAGATAAACCTTGGCACGATCGACACATCAAGAAGAAGATGCTCAAGGAAGGAGACATAGTACTATTGTATGACAACAAATCGTTTCAGGACCCGGGAAATATTAGAATGCATTGGCTAGGACCGTACAAAGTAAAATATATCATATATGGAGGAGTTGTACAGTTGAGATAATTGTTAGGCACATAAATCAGAGGGATGGTTAATGGGATCTGACTGATGCTCTAAAAGGATAATCGACCACCCACCGCACAGTAGAAAAAAAAAACAAGGAAAGAACCAAGGAGGGTGCAACACGCCAGCAGTAGAAAGGTCATAAGAATTTAGAAACACAACCTCGGTAAGGAGAAGGACAATGGTCACATAAAAATGGAAATGAGCGGGAAAAGGAAAGTCGGAAAAAATAGGACGACATGATAGCACTAGGCGAAATTAAAGGACAGATGGGACGCGACATTAAACGCATTAACGGAAGATGAAAAGGCAGAGTAATGGAAAGTGTGAACCTATTGGAGATGCATTGAACCTGTAGTTAAGGTGCATTAAAGCCCATAATGAAAGAACCATCATCGACAAGCTTTATGGAAAACCCATACAACACACGAACGTGGAAGCAAATAGTCTATTCACGAAAGAAGAGCAGACAGAGAGTGATAAAGGACACAAAATCATAGAGAGAGATCACAAAGGTCACAGAGACCATTCAAACCCAACAAACAGTCGACATTCACTGCCATGGCACTGCCCAAGCAAGCAAAAGTGAGCCAAAACGCCAGAAAAAACAGAGCTCAAACTAGGTCATGCGGATAGGTAGAAGAAGGTGAATAGCAACCGCTGGAGATTGTCAACATCGACGAAATCCCATCCCCGGAGACAGCACCGGTGCACTCGACACCCATACTGGAATAAATCCAACAGCCAACACTGGAGGGAATGAATACAAACATACCAGTAGAGGTACACGAGTCGCAGAACTAGGAAGCAGAAACCCTCAAGGAGGTAAAACCAAAAAAGATCGGACCAGTTTCGAAAGGCAATGGAACGAAGATGAATCAGGACGTAGCAATCGAGCTAGATGAGTCTAAAACAACCATATCATACCACCCACTGGAGGGAGCGATCGAGGATATCATGGGCCAGCCAAAATGGCATACTGAGGAACAACCGGAAGCCACTGAAACTTTGAGCCAGCCACCACAACAGAAGAAAGACAAGATACAGATACCTAGATCACCTCATAAGAAATCGACAGCAGAAATTGTTCTACCACACATACCAGATGTGGTACAGATAGGACTAGAGCTATTGGGTCACATCGGGAAGCTCAAATACTCAGACCATGACATAGCAGACGAAGACAAGTTCCTGGAACTTGTGAAAAGAGTATACATAGAGACGGTGGGCATGAATCGGTTTGGGGAACCGCTTGATCAGCCAATCCAATGGGAAATCAGATTGTAGAGGATGGGAATTTTAGGTCTCGTGGACCTACCACATTTTGGCAGGGGTCAACACGCGACCTCATGTGTCAAACAATTACTAGCAGTCACACATGGCGGGGACATCTAGTTGGACAAGTGTGTCTCAATAGACGTTGAGCTTATCGCAAAAATAACAATATTACCAATTCAAGGTATGGATCTCATGCTATTTTTTTATGACAAAACTGAGAAAAAATCATTAGTAGAAGAGATGAAGAAGAAATATGGCACTGACAGAGGGACAAGAGGGATCATTATCAAGAGGATCAACGATGCAGCCACACAATTGGGCACAAAACTCTTAGCATGAAAGCTTCTAAGAAAATGTCGTAGGGAGGAAGTCCCAGCTGGGGTTGTTGTAGTTGCAGCTCAGTGTGCAGAAGGCACCTCAATGAGGTGGGCATCGTACCTCTTGATCCTATTCCTGGATGACTGTAAGGATGCGCAAGATCTAGGAACATAATTCCAATATTCATGGTTGATCACACTAATAGCCTTCATGGGATGGAGAGAGCCAAGGTATATAGCTTTTGGCACTAGACCCAAACCAAATCAAGAGAAAAGATATATGTTTCTCAGATCCAGTCCAGAGTTGAGGAGAAAAAATGCAAACAAGTCTATATTTGAGGTATACCTACGCGACCTACAAGAATCCATCTCCAAGGTGTGGAGAATAACACCAAAATTTGTCGTGCGATATGCAAACATCGCCAATTTCCAGGTCAGGCGACACACAATGTGGATATAGGAAAGGAAGTATCCAGCTAAACAACGGTTGCAAATGCACTACTGTATCACAGAGGGGGACATCGACATGGTCATCAGTGAATGGGACGACGAATGGAGGATTCCATCCATCACCCAGGAAGTGTTGAAAATGACAACAAAAGAATAGGCAGGGTAGGAAGAAACCCAGCTGAAATAAATCCAAGTGCCCAAGAGACGAAGGGCGAGCCAGGGAAAAGAAATACAAACAAAAGAAGAGCCAATGAAGACAAGGACCCAAAACAGAAAGAAGGATAAGACACATTCGGCCACGAAGCAGCAGCAATAGGCCGAGCCCACGCAAGAGACCGAAGCAAGTTCCAACCCACAAAAATCAAGGGAAAATAAGAGGCTAGCCACGCATATGGGAATGGCACATAAGAAATCAAAGGCCCAAAGAACACCACCATAGTATACGATCATGGATGAAGATAGGGAAATGATAGCCCAAATGGTTCAGGATTTTCTATCCGAGGACTTTGATCACATTGCACACCATAGGGATAGGATTGAAGAGCAATTGGTAGACATGCAGTAGCTCCTCAAGAAAATCAGGAAAGGGAAACTAGCAAGCAGTTGGGGACTCGAACCATAAGCACCACAAATAGAAGGAAGAGTGCAAGAATAGGAACAAGAGTCAATATAGGAAATAATGTAGCCACATGTAACATTCCACATCAACCCCAGTATGTTGCACATGGATGAAATTGTGGGGTAGACACCATAGAAGGACTTAAGCCAAATCCAACTTGTGTTGATAAGGATACCATCAGGGACACTACACAGGTTGTAGGTTAGTGTAAACCACGAGGTACAATCTTGTGAATGCAAACACTTAACTGAATTGAAGCATGCAACAAAGAATCTGGAGGCACTAGAAATAGTCTATGAGAATGCTAAATCTGAGACCCAGGAGGAAATGGAGCGCATAAAAGGATTGGAACAGAAAGTGGCAGGAACTTACGAGAAGATTCCATAGGCTGCGCAGTGAGAGGAAATCACAGCAGCAGAAAAGATTGATCGAATTGCATAGGAAATTGATCAATATCAGAAGGATATAGAGAATCTCTGAGAATATCTCAAACCAACCACTCCACCATCATTAAAGGAGTAAAGGAAGCAAGAAGAAATAGCGCAGTTGTAGGAAATAGAGCAGCAGGTCATTACAACAACTGACTTGTTCGATAAAGCAACGCAAATTTAGACTAGATTGGAGGAGGATCAACAGGTCCAACAGTGGGACAAGGAAGAAGAAAGGATCAACGCAGTGATCCAAGAGCTCAAGCAGAATTAGAAGATAATACCAATCATAGAACACGTCAAATGGACGCAGGACATAAAGAGATTGCAAGTAGATCTAATTACTATGCAAACACAGAAACATGAGCGGCATGATCAAATGGAACCACTGCAAGAGAGGGTAGAATAATTCCTAGCAAAATCAGAGGAAGACAAGCCACATATAGCATAGACCCAGGCAGAGTGCATGGAACTGATCAATGAGGAAATTGCAGTCCAGATAGTGGACACACTCAAGGAGAATACTATGCAGGCACAAACACAGGCAAAAAAACTCAAGGAAAAGTTGCAGGCCATCACCAAGGAGATCGAGGAGGCACACAAAGATTAGGTGGCTCAAGACGAGCCACATGTCAGTGTTGGGGGCTTGTTGGAGGCAAGCCAAAGGCCAAAGAGGAAAATCATTGCATTTTTGGGAAAGAAAGTGTGCACAAGAGAAGCAATAGCTGGAAGGAAACACAACACGTGCACATGCAAGGAAGGTGTGCACAAGGGAAGCGACAAATGGAAGGAAGAACAACATGCATGCATGAAAAATAAGACCTAACAACGGTAGGGTTAGGGTTTTTGTAAGGTATTGTAAACAGTTGAAGAGCCCATAATGTATAAATATAGATGTTAAGGAATCATGGTCGATTCACTTCAAAGTACTATTATGTTGTTGTAAGTTACGCATGAGTTGATGTGATATGTAATGTTTTGTTGTAATACCTATTTTGTAAGTTGTTGAGATAGAAGAGACGAGAGAAGGTATATCTTGAGGATTAGATCACAGGTTGAGGAGCCTGGTGCGATATAGTTCACCTCATATAGATCCTACCCATCAGAGGGGAGTTCTAAGCGCCTGACGATGTAGATGCGAACAAAATATAATAAAAGAGATGAGAGCCAAATCTTTGTGGACGTAGCCCCAGGAGGGGGTGAACCACGGTAATATTTGTTTTGTGTGATGAATGTTTTCTTGTCTTTATTTTCTGAATTAGTTATTATTATGTCGAATGCATGAATTATTATATTGCCTGTTTAAGTGCTTTTGCGATATTAAGGGAATAAACCTATGGATCTACTACATAGATCATGAATAAAAGTATGTTGTATTTACAAGTCATAATAGTGGTTCAATATTTATCCCACTTATCCCATACTCAATCCTAGGCTATAAACACCTGAGTATTACATCCACCCATTAAACCTATCTCGGGTGAGACTAGGCAACGCATTCTGTGTGTTGTGTTGCCTTCTGGTTTACTAGGAGGGTCGATAGTTTTAGAGGCTTTGTTGGAACCCATGCAGAAATGAACCCTAGGTAAATAAACTCAGACAATATAGGAGAGAAGTAACCAAAATTATGTGTGAAGGCCACTATTACTAACTAATTCCTAGTGTGAACATAATAAATGTAAGAGGTTTTACTAGAAGGTTCTACTTCTAAAAGGTTCCTCCTTTCGAATGTTCTTAGGTGGTAGGTAGAACTATATAAAGGGGTGTAAATATTGTAATGGGAAAGTTGAGAAGTATTGTTTTTGGAGCATGTATCTCATTATGAGGTTTCCCACTTGAAGAGACAAGTGAATAGGAGTGGATCCCTTCCATAATAGGATCTATTGTATGGTCTTTCCCTATCCTAGTGGTTTTTATAATAATATAGTGTGGTTTTGTATATTGTTCTTTGGATATTATGTGGTGACCATATTTTCAAAACTTTGGAACTTAACAAGATCAACCACACACACTTGGGAATTAAAAGAAACCCCCCAAGGAGGAGGTCATTGGAGGCCATTTTCTTCAAGAATATTTTCCATGAGTGTTTTAATATTGTATTTAAGTATTTTTTCATTCTTTTATAAGATTGCTATTCTAATTTATATTTATTTGTTTCATTTGTTTACCTTTCTTATGAATGTCATAGGCTTGAGGATGAAATATTTTGTTTGATTAGGGTTTCTAATTCTAGTTTTGATTACTTTATTTGTTATCTAGCACAACCCCTAGATTAGGAGTTTTTTCTAACCCTTGTTGCAGATTTCCAACAACACCATTTACACTCCAATTCATCACTCATCCACCCCCAAGGAGACCCATCGAAGGGGACCCCTCCCTTTTTTATTTCACTACTCTCATCACACTTGGATAAGCTATTTGATAACACAATTGGGTTACCCATATCCTTGTTTGTAAATTACCTAATTTTTACATTATTTCATTTATTAGTAATTGTAAAAAGAATATTTTTTACGAGGGAAGAACCAACACTTATACCATCACACCTAATGGATTTTTTTTCAAACCTGATGGTAATCCTAGTCACCCTCAGTCAAAGAATCTACATTCATACACTTGTTCCTTCACTGATTCTAGTTGCTCACAACACCTCACATTTCCCAATATCCATCATTGTGATCCCCAGAGTTGATATCATTAATTATCTATCTATATACATTTACTTATACTCACTTTTAGTTTGACATACCCTTAGTTCATCTAATTTCCCCCCTGAGGATAAATCACCTTATGTCCAATTCATTTTTTATTTCCACCATTGTCATTTTTCATTTATGCTCTTCCCAAGGGAATTATTGTGTCTCATCCCCATTAATCACCCCATCCAAAGTTATCAAAATCATTCCCCATTATAGTTTGGTATCTGGTTTATCTTCAATTGATTTCAAGGGACCCTTTGTCCTTTGTGGTTTCATATTCATTCCTATCAACATAAAATCATGTTTTCTAGGCATGTTGAGGTATATTGGTTCCCATTTCCCTAAATAATGGTGAACCCTAGATGGGACAATAAGATTCATCATTTCTCTCTAATTTTGTTTCCTCCCATGATGTCTGGTGTCATGTTATCTACACATCAGGAAGGGTTTTACCTTGTGATAGTTTCAATTTCAATTCCTTCAAGAATTATAAATATTTAAAGTTTATCCCTTTAGATTCCAAGGACCCCTCTCATTAAGGAAATCCTTTACTATTACTAGTTCCCCCAAGGGCGATGCATATTTCTACGTCATTTATTTTCCAACCACAACATCATGCACTATCTTTTATAAAGTTCAGCATGTTCAGACATGATCCCAAAGGATGCATGTACCCATTTCTAATATTTTGATAATTTCATGAGCATGGGACATTCCCACCTTGTTTTTATAAATACATCAGTTGCACGGGGATTTTTGGTTCTTTTCAGGTGGGTTTCATCACTTCTTTGCAGGACGTCTTTTCTTCTTGTTTATGGCTCTTTCTCTCTATAGTGTTTCACAGGTTACAAGTATATGTGATAGAAAATGATGATTTATTTTGGTTGTATGGTAGATACTAACCCCATACATCATGGGGAAATTATTATCACCTAAATCTTACATGGAGACATTTGGAAAATCATTGGAAAACATCGCTAGTAGAAAAAAAATACAACACAACAAGGATACCCTTTTGCCATTAAAATTCACCTCAAAAGAGACGAAAAAAACTTTATAATAGTGGATTTATTTCACTTTCATGACTTCCTATACTAAATTTCATGCAACTAGAATGACGTTTCCTTCAAAATTCACACAATTATGTTAACACATAAAAGACTATCCTTGACAACACAATTAATGTAGGTAGTGTTCGAGCTCCATCTGCATTCATGAGAAAATCCTATAGGTAGATTGAGGTATCTTCCATGCATATAAAACTCCATATAAGTCATTCCATTCACATTTTAAATCAGTTTTGTGGGAGTGGGAATGTTTCCTATAAATAGACACCAAGTGGTAGTGTTCAACAGGAGGAATAATTTAACATAGCTATGCTAATGGGATGAGTATTGAGACCATTTCCATCGTATTCTTATTCTGCAAATAATATCTCCTTTCTTTTTTGAGATCCTCCATTGAGGGAGCCTAAACAGTTCTTCACACCCATCAGTTGAGAGAGAAAGGCTACCAAGCATCAAAGGACCCTCCCAAGGAGCATGTTAGAACTCATTTGCATCCAACTACTCTCCCCAGGTGCAATTGAAGGCCTATTAATTAGTAATACAAGAGTAGTGTTGCTTCCCACTTCATTATTGTTTCAATTTCATGTTTGTATCTTAGTTATCTACTTGAATTTCATGTATGTTCTTTTATTTTATGTGGATTGCAATAATATTCTAGTGATTGTTCATCACACTAATAATTATATATTCTATAGCTCTGCAAACTGGCTATACCAAAGAATATTTTCCTCACCTATGTTGAAAATCAAACCAAATAATGACCATAAATATGACATACTAAGTAAGTCTCTAAATTTAAAAGGACCAAGAATATTTATCAATGAAGACCTTATTCCAAAAGACCAAGCTAAATTAAGGAAGTAAGTTCAAAAGATAAAGGAAGGAAGGAAGGAAGGAAAATGGGAAATAATTTGGAATATAAAATATATTAATATTGATAAAGACAAAAAAGATAATAATAAATAGGAACTGGGACACTTCAGATCCTCTCTTGGAATTGTCATGGCTTTCAAAGGAGAAAATGGCCTATGTCAAATTGGATCTTCTTCCTTTTTTTAAGTAAGAATTTATATATAAAAAACCTTCAAAAAACCAGAGTTACAAAATTTGCCATAGTATCGTATTGTAATAACTAAACTTCCCTAAGGGGAAACCAGTTCAGCCAGCCGGTGTTAGGACCAAAATATCTATCAGTCTTATAGAAGTTGTAAACAGAGCTCAGAAATAGAAAACTAAAAGCTAGAAGTAATAAACTGAACCTAATACTGGCCTCCATGAGGCAACAGAAGGAAAACCATGATATGTGGACCCCTGTGTTGGTCATACACTTGGCCTGTACCCTGGCCATGTAGACAGAGAGGTGGTAAAGGTTTCTAGGTCCCAGGGCTCCTCTTCAACAAATTCCCCCATCCATTCCATCTTCTCATGCATGGCAGCGCCCGGGTCACCTCCTTCCTTTTTTTCGTCGGGTCGTGTCCCTCCCACTTCAATGGGCTCATGCATGCCCATTCTTGCTACAACGTACTCACCAGGTGTTTATTATTCATTAGGAATGTATTCCTCATCCATGGCCACATGCATGGATGGACCTGAGTCTTCGTCTCCTGTGGGAAGCCCCCCATCGCTTGAGTTGCCTGCATGAGTGTACTCTGCTACCCCAGCTGCATCTGGTGTGGAGTGGAAGGCCCCCTGGAAGGTGGAGAGGATTTGGAGGAGCACAGAGGTCTTATTGTCCAGTATCTCCAGTCAAAACTGGAGGTCATCCAGACACTGGAAAAGCTCGAAGACCAGCCCGTGGAGGATGGCAATGTTATCCTGCAATTGAGTCTGGGACTAAGTCTGAAAAGGAGTGTGGCCCTGGCTGAGTTCATTGGAGAAAAGATGGTGCTCCCAAGGGTGGGCGAGTGGAGGAATTCTCTAGCATGCTAGGTGCATTGGTAGGTGAGTTTGGTGGGACTACAGGGGGTGACCATGATGAAGAGGCCAGGTTGAACATGGGTCCTATGTGAAAACCCAGTGAACTGACGGAGAGAGCCATCCCTTTAGGCCGGGAAGCAGGAGGGGAGGAGGGGGCACTTGGCTCTTGTTCAAACTGAGACTGCGAGGAGTGCAAGGGGGATGAACTAGGGGAAGAGTCCAGGGAAGGCACAGGCGCTAGAGAGAGAACCAACTGAGGCCAGAGTGGTTTCCAGGGCGAGCCTCGCCTTGGATTTCCTCTTTGTCATGGCATTCTGACGACCCAGGAGGAGAAGGTAAGTGCAAGGGAAGAGCCCAGGTGGACGAGGAGGAGCTGGAGATATAGCCAGTTGCAGTGGAGTGCAGCAATGGAGTGAGACTGGAATGAGGCATCGCTTCGCCGCTAAAGAAGGAGGCAATTTCGCATGCGCAGAGTAATGGCGAGTTAATTGAGCTAAGCCATGGAGGGGACATCATGAGAAGGCCAAGCACACTAGGATTAATGGTGCCTGTATCATTGTAAGTGAGATTTAAATGAATGGGGGTGGAGGTAGTGTGTGCCATGCTTCAATCACATGGTCATCGCCATGCTGGACGCCTTGCGCTGACTCCAAGTGCCATGTGTCCCGCACTATCACCCCATCTGAGAGTCTATCCATAGCTATGGATTTTTTATTGCACTGTTGGAGGATGGGGTGGGTCGGATTGAGGGAATTTTTGCATAGGAGATCCGGTCCTCTGGTCCTTCCCAATTTGTTCCCACATTATCCAGTTCATCAACAACTTGATTTGCCTTTCTCATGATGTGTGAGGGGATGAAGGCTTGATTGGGTTGGAGGAGATTAGCAATTGTTGTTAGTCTATAGGAGGGTCTCCAGCAAGGTGAGATTCGCTCTGGGTCAGCTCCGTTCAATATTCTCCAAAAGAGATTGGTGATGACTAGAGAATCCCCTTCAACAACCACCTTGGTGAAGTTGTGCTCAATTACTAGTTGCAAGCCTCTGGTGAGCCCCCATAACTCAACAGCATTGTTCGTAGTGTGGCCTAGGTTGTCTGTGTTGATGAGAAGTATGTTACCCAGGTGGTCATAGAATACCACTCTAAAACCTGCTGCCCCAAGGTTACCCTTCGAGGCGCCATCAAAGTTGAGTTTGATGAAGCCTTCTGGGGGGGGAGACCAATGCAAGGGGCTTCCTTGAAGAGGTTGAGTGGTAGGGGGGATGGGTGGGCCCTAAACCATATTGACATTCCAATGTTGTAGGATACTTTTCTCTGAAGGAGGGTCATTTAGATCCATTTCATTCCAATGTTGTAGTCTGATTGTTTCCAGAATGTTGTGGCAGCTTTGTTTCCAACAGTGCTTTCAAGAGAGTTGATCATTCCTGAAGATTCTTTTGTTTCTTTCCTTCTAGATTTACCATAGTATAAATCCTAGGAGAAGTTGCCAGATGAGGTTGAGAAGGGGTGATTGGAAAGTCGTGTCTCTCTAGTCTGCTATGGTGTCAATGATGTTGTCCTGCTTGTGATCCGAGGTGTGCATGATTAGTGCACATTGATCCCAGACATGAGTGGTGTAAGGGCAGGTGTTGAGGAGATGGTTCAGCATTTCGGCGTCTTCCCCATAGAGCATACAAATGGATGGACCAAAAAAACCCCTTTTCAAGAGGTTATCCTATTTGATAATGCTCGCATGTGTGACAAGCCAGAGGAAAAGACTGATTTTTGGCCAGAGTTTCAGGGACCATATTTTTCTCCATTCTTTCCTTGAAGGTAATGGGTCTGAGTGAGTCTTAATGGCATAGGCCTCTTTTATGCCAAAGGTTCCCATTGGCGAGTGTCCCCATCATAGGATGTCCTCACCTGTCAGAGTGGGGATTTTTTGTTTATTGGTTGCGTTAAGCCAGGGTTGAAGGTCCACCTGTACCTCTAAATGCAGGTCTTCATTGTTTGATTTCCAACATCTCCAAGTGGGCTCTGCTGGGTTGTCCTGCCAGTAGTCTTCCACTTTTGTCAGGCCTGCTTGCATGGCTGGGATGCTAAAAGTGTCATCCTAGTCTTTGTGCTCCAGAATGGGCAACTACTGCAAAGAATATTTCTAGAACAAAGTTTTTTTCCCATTTCTAATTTCCCAAACAAGATTCCTATTATGCTTAGCTTCCACCCAAATTAGGGATCCAGGGTTGTCCCCATTCCATCTGATCAGGTTTCTCTCCACCATGTTGGGTGCATAATTCCTTCTCCAGAGCTTGGCCCACATATCTTGAGGTCTTTTGAGCTACCTCCACCAGATCTTAGCACTTAGGACTTTGTTCATGGCTGAGGGGTCCCTTAAACCAAGAACACCTTGAGCTTTGGGTTTGCAGAATTTATCACAGCTGATAAGTGCTAGATTTTTCCCTGTTTTAAGGCCTTTCCAAATGAAATTACTTTGCAAGGTTTTGATGGCCGTAAGGATGAAGTTTTGGGCCACAAGAGCAGAAAAGGTATAAACAGGCAGGGCTTCAAGCACGGCTTTGAGGAGAATGAGGCGGCTGGGGATATTGAGGGCTCGGTAGGTCCAAGAAGTGAGCCTCTTGGAAAAGGAGGAGAGGAGATGTTCCCATGAACTGTTTCTGAGGGCGTTGTCCAACAAGGGGATGCCAAGGTATTTGGATGGAAGGGAGCTTCGGGTGAAGCCAAGGATTTCAAAGATATGGTGTTGAATCAGAGTTGGGGTGTTGAAGAAGAAAATTTGGGATTTGTCTTTGTTAAAGTCCAGTCCTGAAGCATCACAAAATGTTTGAATGATCAAGAGGAAGGAGTGGGCTTCGATTACTGTGGGGGAGCCCATCATCAAGGTATCATCAACAAATTTCCTGTGAGAGGTTGGGGGAGAGATACCATGTAGGGGGAGACCATTCAACATTTTTTTTGTTATGGCGGCGTGTATGGAACGAATGAGACCCTCAGACATGACAATGAAAAGGAAAGGGGACAGAGGATCGCTTTGTCTAATTCCTCTAGAAGGAGAGAAAGGGGGGGAGGGAACTCCATTGACCAGGATAGAAAAGAAGGCAAAGGAGGTCAAGTTTAAAATCCACTCTACCCAGGTGCGGTCGAAGTCAAAGGAAAGGAGCATAGTGCATATGTATTCCCAACTTAACTTGTCAAAGGCTTTGGATAAATCCATTTTTAAGAGAATACATGGTGTGCGGGTCTTCTACAAGAAGTGAATCACTTCATGCGCTAGGATGACGTTGTCCAATATTTTCCTTCCCTCCACATAACCCAATTTCTCTGGTGAGATGATCCATGGTAGGATGGGCTTGAGTCTTTTAGCAATCACTTTGGTTAGGAGCTTATAGATGACATTGCAAAGAGCGATGGGTCAGAATTTCTCAGGGTGATTGACCTACCCCTCTTTGGTAATGAGGGTGAGGAAAGTTGCGTTGAGTGCCAGGAGGACTTGCCCTAATATTATGGAGTCTTCAATGATTTCCCATACCTCTTCCCTGATCATCTGCTAGTAGTGATGGAATAAATATCTAGTAAATCCATCTGGTC
This sequence comes from Picea engelmannii, assembly GCA_009831015.1. Lineage (NCBI taxonomy): Eukaryota > Viridiplantae > Streptophyta > Pinopsida > Pinales > Pinaceae > Picea > Picea engelmannii. The sequence goes on along the minus strand of WSFP011446273.1, from coordinate 5,783 downwards.
TCGTGGCCTTTCCTTTGGGGGTGTCTTGAAGCACTTGATCTACTTCCTCGAGAGTGATGGGCCTAAGAAGGGCGGCGTTCTACTCCTGAGTGATTAGGGTGGGTATGTGATGCGTAACCTTGGTGATGGCTTGGGATTTGTTCTATTGAGGCTCTGTCAGGAGAAATTTGTAATAAGAAACCAATTCCTTTTCTAGGTCCTCGTGATAATGGATGATTTGACCATTGTTGGAGGTTAACCGTGTGATTCAATTGGCATGCCATCATTGAAGGGTGGATCTGTGAAAAAAATTGGTTTTTCGGTCTCCCTCCTTGAGCCACTGGATGCGATATTTTTATCTCCACAGAATCTCTTCTTAGGATTTCCTGGCCTCCAGTTGTTGTCCTATAGCCGCTTCCTGGGCTTCAAATCTTCAAAGAGTCCATGCTCCTAGATCTGTCTTTGTACAGTGCTCATTTGATCTGTCAGCTGCTTTTGGGATTCAAAAATATTGTCAAAGGTTTGTCTATTCCATAGTTTGATTTTTTCTTGAGATTCTTGAGCTTTTGCTGGAAGCGGTACATCTTGGAGCTGTGAGGTATCACTGCCTCCCTCCACCACTCATGGATATTTTGATGGAAATCTGGGTGACTGAGCCAAAACTGCTCAAACCTGAAGGGTTTTCGACCCGAGGTGGCCGACACATCCAGCCATAGTTGAATAGGAAAGTGGTCCGACCCATGAAAATCTAGTATGCTTGCCTCTAGAGTTGTGCCTTCCATCAGGAGGGAGTCTGAAATTAGGAAATGATCCAGCCTGCAAGCTATTTGATGTATTCCAGTTCTCTTCTTTTTCCAGGTGAAGGTTCCATTGGAGGTTTCTAGGTTGATGAGGTTGGTATTGTCTAGAATATTTTGCAAGTCATTGGATTCTTGTTCCAAGAGCCTTATTCCTCCTTTTTTTTCATCTAGGTTGCGTATCAAGTTGAATTCGCCTTCTAAAATCCATCTGCTATCCTTGGTTAAGGTAGACAAGTACTCCATATTACTGAGGAAGGCTTCCTTATCCCTAGAGTTGGCTGGTCCGTAGACATTGGAAAGGTGCCCAGGTTTGTTGGAGCCAATGAGCCTATAGGGGGTCGTGATAGACCATTTGGTTGTGATGAAGTTTTCCATAATGGTTGTTTTGGGGTTCCATAGTATAGCTAGGCCTCCGGTTGTACCTGTGGCCGCTGTGGATACTGCTTTCCCTTGCTTCCAACAGTAGGGGAGAAGCTTATCAATGTCTTCGGTTGTGCATTTTGTTTCTTGGAGCATCATTATGTCAGGTTTCTCTGCTAAGATCAAATCTCATAGAAGTTTTTGCTTTCTACATCCGTTGAGACCTCGTATGTTCCAAGAGATGATATTCATAAGGAGGAGGGGGAGGGGAGAGGGGGAAAGTTTTCCAACATGAGGTGGATCTGATCGGAGTTCACCATGAAGTGACCTATCTCTTGTATGAGCTTGCTTGTTGACTTCCTTCCTCTCTTATTTTCATATTTATAAGGTTTGCACTGATCTTTCAAGGGATTCCCTTGTATTCTCAACCTCGTACTAGATCTAGCAGTGAATGTGGCTAAGTAGTTGAGGAATACCTTGTGAAATTTTCATAGTTGATCTAGAGGTATGGTGTACAGTTTCTGGTGTCGATATGCGTGCTCTAGGTTCTCCAGGTCCACCCCTGCTAGTTCTTGCTCGTCGAAATCCATCTTGACATCCTCTGCTTCTGGTTGATCCACCATTCTAGTAGTAGGGTCTGTTGGTGAAGTATTTGGGTTCGACTCTGAAGTTTCTCCTTCTTTTCCTTTGCCCATTTTCTGGGGCATTTTCTCCATTGACATCGCTTGGGGGACTGAAGGGTTCTTCAATTGATCTTGTAGGATCGCATATTTTTTGTCGATGGATGGATCCTCATTAGCCTGGGTTGTCTGCTTTCTTCTACCTTGTATGCACTTTCCAAGCACTTGAGTGAAGCCATCCTTTTCTTTGTCGGCATCTAAGTTCCCCTCTTTGTTTGCAGTATTGAGGGGGCAATCTCTGAAAAGATGTCCATGCTCATGGCATTTCGTGCACCTGAATGGAATATGTTCATAGTCAATGGTTTGCATCCAGTCCTCATCATGGTATTCTAGGACTATGGATCCCGAGAGCGGCTTGGCTATATTTAGGTAGACACAAATGTGTGCATAGGAGGTGTATCTTCTTTGTTTTGTGGCCTCCAAAGATTTAACATAAACGCCAATGGTGTTGCCTGTGCCGGCAAGTACCTCCTCCAGCCAGAATTCCTACGGTAGGGAGTATAGTCTGATCCACACTGGTGCATGTGCGAAGTCTTCCATTTTAGGGCTAAATTTCTCTGTCTAGAACCTCAAGAAGAGTCCCTCTTATTTGAAAAAATATGGCCCTCCGTCGAAAATGTGGTTTTTGTCCTATAGGTTGTGCATGATGATGGTGAAGAAACCCTTAGAACCCAATTGCAGTTCATAGTGTCCCTTGGGCTTCCACCAATGATGTATCCATTTGATCAGGTCCCATTCTGAGGGCCAGAGCCCTAAAAAATTTCCTACTAATGCATAATCTCTCATATATTGTTTATGTTCCTTGATGCGAGGTGTGCTAATAATGTATTTCGGGGCATGTGGTGCTTGTGGAATACACTTGCCTGGTAGCCATGGCCTTGACGTGCTTGTGGGTGTTAGCGCTTTCCCTGATTCGATGTCCATTTCTTTATCTTTGAAGGTTCCCTCGGCCAATAACTTTGAGCGAAGATTGAGAGGAGGTTCGAAGGTGGGTTGCTTGGATCCCTCTCCAATGCTTCCATTCATTGTTGTCTGACTGTAAGAGGAGCCCCGGTGGGGCGAATAGGTGTAGCAGAGAAGCAGAAACCCTAATCCTTCTATGTCCTAGAATGCTATTACTAATTCATTATGACTTGGCTTTGTTTTCAAATTATGTTAAATTGGATCTTGACTAAAACTGATATTATATTTATTTTTGAAACTTGGGAGAATGAAGACTCTAAGGTCCCTAATTTTGGAACATTGGGTTTTGATGGTTCATCACACTTCTCCGGGAGTAAATCGGTTGGGTGGTTGACCAACAAATGGAAATAGTCGGTTAGGTGATCAATCAGAACTTGACATCAGTAGGTCAAGTAGTCGACTAACCCGTCGGTCAAAAAATAGACCAGTAATCGAAGATAGTTGGTCGATGGATCAAGAAACCAAGCAATCGACTACGATTTGGATGCATGGATGGTCGAGTTGATATAATTATACTAGTCAACTAGTTAATGAAAACTTCTTAGGATCTGCTCTTAAAAATGATGGTTACATGTGGACAAGATCTTCCCAATTACAAGGAAATGGGTTAGATATTGCTACTATAAATAAAGCACCTGATGGGTTATTATTTTTTTGTGTAATATGATGCAAGTCAAGATGTTTAATATGCATTGTGACGTTATGATGACAATGAATTGTGCCTAAATATTATAATGGTGTCTTTACACACCACCTATCCTCTATGAAGTGATTTATCTTTGATTATCCTGCATATTATGTTATTAGTTTCACATATGGATACACCCAATCCCCAACATGGTGTCATAGTGATTGGTTTAGACCTCATCTGCTATCTGCAAAGATGGTTGAGTTGAATCTATTTGTGATTAACTCTAGGATGGTGATTTGTCGACTATAACCCATGGAAACAAATCATATTTGTTATATATAAAATATGGCTTCAAATATCGATCTTGTTATTCTAAATGGATCAAATTATGTTATCTGAGAAATGGATATGGAAACTTTGTTTAAGAGTAAAGGACTTTGGTAGTATATGAAGACTGTGATTCCAGATCCAATGGAGGACTAGATGAAATTTGTTGTCGATGGAAAGAAGGATGAGGTTGGGGGGGTCATTATGACCTATATGTCACGGGAGATTCAATTCCATACCAATGGAATCAATTTTCCTCATCAAGTTTGGAAGAAGTTGAAGTCTTTATTCGAAAAATTTGATGAAATCCAAGTCATGTGGTTTGAGAAAGAGTTGATCTCTCTCAATCCTCATTCCTTCGACATAATTGAGGACTATTTGGTGCATGTGAAAGAGATATAGTTGAAATTGGGTGAATGTGGAAAGAATTATTAGAAGAAATACGAAGAACTCATTGAGATAGTCCCGATGAATCTGAGAGCACCACTCAACGTGTTTGTTTCGACATTTTGAACCAATTGGAAGGCACGCAAAGAAAATGGTAAGGATTATACCTTTGAAGTTTTCTATGGATTATTGATTAATGATCAACACATATTACTTAATGAAGGGATTATTGGTGGAAAACATCAAGCTCACTTTCTCAAGGGAAAGGGAAAAGTGAATAAAAAATAAAGAGGATGGTTTGATACTACTATACACCAACCATAATACGTCGAACATCAAAATAAATATGAGTAGACATCGACCAGAAATAATCGAAAGAAAAGAACATGTATCTACTGTGGAAATATTGTACATGTTGAGAAGGAATGTTAGAATAAGAATCTTGATCTCAAGGAGAGGACAATGTGACTTGAAGGAAACGTTTCGGGTGTTCACTAACCTACTAATAATTTCACCTTGCAAGTCAGAACTTCTCAAGCATTGCTCTCATTCCTCACTTAATGAATGAGTAGTTGATTATGGGTGAACTCATGATATGGCCAAGGATGATTACTTGTTCATGACCCTAGATAAAGTTGCAGATCAGAAGATCTATGTTGTTGATGATTTTTCCCTCGACATTGTTGGTCATGATTTTGTTCCCTATCGACATGGAAATATTTTTTACGTCTATCATGTGCCAAATTTGAGTGCAAATTTGTTGCCAGTTTCTCAACTAACACAAATAGGTAAGATTGTTGAATTTTGGCCAAATTGATTCTTTTTCAAAGATCTGAAAAATGGTTAGTCAATTGTCGTCATAGGTTTTCTCGACCCAAATGACAGTTTGTACAAGTTTTATGACTCGACTTGATCCAAATTTGAAGCAATTTCTATCATTGCTCACAATGATGTACAAAGTTGAATTTGACATGAATGACTTGGACATCTAAATTTTCAATGTCTACAGTCAATGGAAATGAATAATATGGTTGTTAGTCTACCTCAAGTGTTCCCCCTTGATGGAGTCTGTAGAGGACATGTGATGGCCCAGAATGATTTTAGGGGCGAAATTTCGCTCATGGGCGAAATTAAGGGGCCTCCAAATTTTTATTGGGCGAATTGCTTGTATTAGAGTGATTTTTTAAAACTTATATCAATAGCCCCTAATTTATTTTAAAATAAAATTTTTAATGAGGGTTAGCCCACTTTTCTATTTGCCAGAGAAAAAAAAATTGTATTTCGCTCCTAAAATTTGGAGCTGCCAGCTTCCAATCGCCCCATTTCAAGAAATATGGGAATTTATGTTACATCTTCGCCCTCCATTTCCAGAAATCTGAGAATTTATGGTACATATTCGCCCTCCCATTTGGTAAAATATGGGTTTATGGTTTAATTTGCCCCAATTTTTTGGTATGGGCACTGAGAAGTTACAATTTTCCCACTTTCCAAAGAACAAGGGTATTTTTGGGAGAAATTTGGCCCTCCCATCTGGTATAAATTGTATGGGATCTTCCCATATGTGCATTGGGTTCAAATCCAAACATTATGATGCATGATTTTTATCATATAGCCATAGATTTGTTCAGTTCGTGAGCGTTGCATAGGTTCTTGAGC
>ML870528.1:6615-20120 GCA_009831015.1 Picea engelmannii | reverse complement strand
CCCTTTCTTTTTCTTTTCCTTCCTCCCTCTCCCCCCTCGCCCCTCTCTCTCTATTTGATGTAGGATATTTTCATCGAAGTGACTTATAAAGAATTGTATTAAATGAGCATAAATTAAAGTGCACCATTAAATAAGAAAAATATGAATAATGAAGAGACATAAGCATCAAATGTGAACACAAAAACTTGATAACGAATTTCGTCTCTAGTGGAATATGTCTCCGGGTCCTGCTCTCAAATGGGTAGGCCTTTTTATTAACTCAACAAAAGAATTTGGAAAAATACATAAGTATACCTCATTTTGGAATTAAGCCATAGAAGATTTGCTCAGATCATAAAACATATAGCACCATTGAATTCGTGGTGTCAAAGTACCCAAAAATGACTATCTACATCTGTCAATCAGACTCTGGCACTCCAAGGTCGCTGAGAAATCTCGTCTCGGTTTCAGTGCCTGCTCCCTGCATTTAATTCTTTGTACTGTGTCTCGATTTCCATGTCTATATATATCATCACACACCCTCCTTCCATCTATGGAAAGACTTATCTTATAAAAAAAAAGGGGGCAGACTACACACTGAAGTTCGTTGGTCCAACAGTGGAAGAGCTATATTTAAGGCATTTGTATAGGGGGTGTTGGCCCTTAACCAAGTGTTGGGAGTTTATTGGTGATGTTGACCTATTCTGGGACTTCAAAAACCTGTCGAAGGAGGAGCACAATAAGAAGTGGAGATTAAGGGATCTCAGCCCCCTTTTGGGCCTCTTTTTGGGTTTTTGGGAATATGTAATAGGTATGGGATGTCGGCCCATGGGTTTACCCATGTTTAGGCCCTTTTGTAATGTATAAATAAATAGCTAGGTGATGAAAGAAAGAGACCTAGTAGTTTGGTGAGATAATTCTAGATCTATGTGATCGAAGTATTGTAACTACTTTGTGCGTAACTGTAAGAGGTTTGCAGAGATGAGTGCAAGTGCTTGTGAGAAATTGTGAAGGGCTGAGCGTTGTAACGCAAGGAAGAAGGATATAGAGAGTTGTGCAGATAGTCTGTCCAGTGCGGAGTAAGGGTTTTGAGGCTCTGTGCTTATAACCGATTGAATGAAGATAATAAAGAAGAAGAGTTGGTGTGCATAGCCTCACGGTGGGGGTGAACCATGTAAACACTATGTTTTCCTTCTTGGTGCTTGTCTGAATGTGTTGATGTCTTCCTTTTTTTAGTGATTTATGTTGATTAGATAAATCTTCTTATGCGCAGTGCTTGATCATCTAGATCTGACCTAATTATTGATGTTAAGTGCTTAATGCAGTATATTAGTGTGGACCTAGGGTGACAATTCATATTCTTCGTAGGTGTTCCCTAAAGGGCCAGTAGATAGGGGTTTTTTGGTGCTTTGTTGTAGCGTTGAACCCTGGGTCTTCCCTCGTACCAAAAAAAGTTTATGTTTTCAGGACCTGAAACTGTGATTTCTAGGAAATAAAGAAAAGAGAAAGCTCCATGTGTAGAAGCTTTGTGAGAAAATATGACTTGAAACTGTAAAAGCTCCATGTGTAGATATGTTTCCCTAGTGTGTAGTGCTCTAGTGATCAATGAAGCTCTGTGATAAAGAAAAGAGGTTGGTTCTAAAAGAAAGAAGACTGATCTGAATAAAGGAGGTCAGATGTGAAGAAAAGAAGAAAGATCTGAAAGCTTTGTGCTCTAAGAAAGGTAAAAGTGAGAAGTTATGATTAAAAGAGCTAAGATTTTTAAGCTCTATGCTTTGATAAAGGTAAAGAATAGTGAAAATTTCTAGATATTAAAGATTTGTGCTCTATAAAATTAAGATAAGTAAATTTTTTTTTTCTGGAGTATGGACCTAGGAGTGTTTGATAGATTTTGTCCTAGCTTAAAAACTAGGGAACTAATAGATGAAAGAAGATTTGTTATTAATAGATCTGATAAGAATAATGAAAGAAATGTTATACCTATGCATAGAAAGAATGTTTGGACTAAAAAATGGATGTAGAATCCTAGAAAGAATTTGTTGCAGATTAACTCCTATGATCCTAGCGTGCAGTATGGGAGAAGTTGGGGATCGTTTAGAAGAAAGAGAGGATTAACCCTCTGTTACAGTTGTAGAATACCAGGACATATTGCTAAGGAATGCCCTAGGAGAATACCCAGTTGTCTTTGTTGTAAGGTTATGTACCATGAAGTGTTGGATTTCCTTAGAATGATCTCTAAGATTGAAGGAATGAATCTAAATCAAGAAAACCCTAAGGCAGATCCGGAAAAGGAAGAACCCCAGAAAGAATCAGAGAAAATATTACTACAAATGAGAGAAACCTTGAATGCATTGAAGAAAGAATAGGGGACTTTGACATTGACTTTGTTCTTGATGAAGAGGCACAAGTGAATATTATGCCAGAAAGAAATTGGGAAGCTATAGGGAATCCTGATATGATCCCTTCATTAGGAGGAATAGGACTATTAAGAGGAAAGATGATAAATTTATGTGGGAAGCTCGCTCAGATACCTATGACCGTCAATGGAACTTCGACAAAGGAATATTTTGATATTATTAAATTTATTGAAGATAGATCCCAGTTTACCATGTTACTAGGGAAACCTTGGATTGAAAGAGATCAAGCGAGTTGAAAGGAAGAAGAAGAAGCCTTGGAGAAGAAGAAGAAAGAGTTAAAATATTTCATGTCTAGAAGGATCTCTGAATTGATTAAAGAACAAGAGAACGGATCAAAGATATTTGACCCTAGAGAATCTGATGTCAAAACTGCAAGAACACTAGAATACCCACAGAAGACTGAAGTATTCATTCTAGATACAAAAGAGGTGTTACTCCTAGAAGAGTCTCGACAACGCGCAGTGACTGTTAAATGAAGATAATAATCAGAAGGGAAAAATACACACCAAGTTGAAGATCACTAGAAAGAAGGCCAGAAAGATAAGCAATAAGAGGGCTAAGATTGAAAAACTACAGAAGGTTCCAGAGGGAACTACGCAGAAAGAAAATTTGCAAAATTGGAGCTTCGTTGGGATATCAGAACAACGCCATAGGCCACTTCGCCATGATGAAGTAATATATTTGTTGGGGCCTATATATCCATTCAACTTCCATTCCAAATAGATAGAAAAGAAATAAAGGTTTTTCATCGGACTGTTGGGCCGTTCCATAACAGATCGAACAGGAGTTAATGGAGGCTCATACCCCCATTGTAAGCACATCGTTGTCGAGTTACCTATTTATCATATCATGCCATGTATGGAGAACACTTTTGATAACTGAGAATTGGAAGTCCGTAGACTGAACGAATTGCATACAATGATCATTGCTCCCTTGCTATTATTCTAGTACAGTGTCTAAGTCCATCGTGACCCCGATAATTTTAATCCCGAGCACGTATGTCCGACGAACTCACCACAGTTGAAAAATCAATGACAAAATTTCTCCTCGACTTGATGACAGAGAGAGTCATCTCAGAGAGAGGAGTCTCTATAGGTGTACAAGTATATTCGACGAGAGGACTACAGGCCTCTCCATCCACTCCTGGATCTGGACCATCTCAGCTAGTTGATGAGAAATGAACAAAGCACAGAGATGATATTCCAAATTCTAAGATGATTATGAGCATTTTACCTGCTTATCTACCACCTCTGAGCGACGCGATAAACCGAGACAGTGTGCCAAGAGACTTTGAATATGCGTTGGTCACTACGTACCTTCCAAAATAGGTGTGTGCAGTTCGTGCTGACCAGGATAAGCTTGCAATGTTGAAGTTTAGCGACTTCAAACTCGACGACAAGAAGGTTTACAACATGCTCGCCCCACATAAGTTTCTGATGAGAACAAAAGGAAAGAACTCAAGGTTATCGCTCAGTCATGGACCCAAAACCTTGCACAGTCCACCCTACTAAATGTTATGAAGATTCTTCACTTCGAACGACACCAAGAGGTGAACACCTCCATCAAATTTTTGTTATCCTACTACCAAGGTGGATATTTATGGTTGAACCGATGCATTACAGTGGATTTGACATTGATCAATCAGATCACAGGGCTAAGCATCCAAGGCCCCGACCCACAAGATTTCTACCCTGGAAAGACCATGGATCGTGCTCTCACCAAGAGGATAAAGGATACTTATGGAGATGTAGAGAAGGGCATGTGAGGCTACAAGGTAGCCTCTATCTAGAGAGATGTAGTGTGCCTTTCCTGTCAATTGATCACAGGGAAATTAGTTCACAAGAACTGGCCCACCCAAGTGAGTGGATTTGTATTCGACCTCGCAGGGAAGTCCACGGAGGGCCCACATATGAATTGGGAGAAGTATCTCATAAAATAGTTAGAATTGGACTATAGAGAAGCACAAGACCAAGGGTATGAGTTCCACTTCAGTTGGATTCTCATCCTAATCGCTTTCTTCGCATGGGAGATGCCAGAAGGTACTACCTTCCTGCCCATTGAGCCCTTTGAACCACTGTCCATGAATTTCAATACGTTGTGGTACTCCAGCAACATGAACAAGTTGTGGAAATCAAATGTCATCTTCCACTCTTAATACAAACAACTAAATATCGCAATCCATTCTATGCCGCGTATAACCCTGAACACACTCCACAAGTTTAGGCCATTGATGAAATTCAACGTGGACTGCCACTTCATCTATATCACAATGCATGCTAATGAGCATCAACAACAGCTGCAGTATACTACAAAATGATAGAGGAAGACTTAGAATAAATTAATAAGGAGTGGTCAGCATACCTCCTCATCCTAGCAGACCCCGCAGAGTTATCTGATGTTGATAGCCTAGAAGCAGTGCACGATACACCTGGACCAAGTAGGATAAAGAAACATGAGGATGTCCAAGATGTCCACAGTACCTCAGCAAGACTCCTTCTATCTCACCTGAGCAATGAGGTGATGGAAGAGAGAGAGATGGCACCGAATTTGAACAGAAGAAAGGCGTGATCATACCACCTAGAGACGAGGAGGGACCCTCCAAGAAAAGGAAGGTTTCCCCACCGAAACCTGCATCCCGAAAGAAGGTAAAGGAAGCCAGGACTAAATTTGAGACCACCTTAGCCTCAGACGACTTCGACTTCATCGTCACAACACTAAATGATGATTTTTTGGAGATAGAAAAGAAGCAGGAAGCTAAGCAAGAGGAGGTGTTCACTTGGATCAAGCTTGAACTTCAAGAAGTACAACAGGCACTACAATTCAGTCGCGCAGTTTCTACTGTGCCTCTATCATCCGGAACACCAAAAATGGGAGACAAGCCAGATCAAATCCATTGTATCATGGATACATTTGAAGCTTGCCTTCGATGAGCATAGGAGGAGACAGTGCAAGCCACCCAGGCTTTGGTGAAATCACAGGGAGATCTGCTAGAGTAGCACAGTAATGTAGAATGAGAAAAGCTTGCTCTATAAGATAACTTTAACGAATAAAAAGCCCAGAGGCATAAGGAAACATAATAGTTGCACACAGAGCAACTTGAAGTTAAGGAAATGGTTCACAAAGCACTTTTCTCTGTGACAATCATTGGAGTAAAAACTGAAGAACGAGTTCCCCAGCAAGTGGCACAACTCGAAGAAGTAATCCATCGGCTCCAACAATGCATCGCAGACTTGGAGCTCCACACTGTGCCCGAGATCCATCAAGATGTATGATACCAAAGGGAAGCAACTTCCTGCATTGCAGTTGATAGATTAAAATATCTTGCCTTGGAGGGCAAGCAACTAAGTAACCAGACCACCCAGACATACAAGAACCTCACAGAGAACCCAAAGTTATAGACGCTGGATTCACAGCTCCAGGAAGCCAAGAAACATACATATACACTACATGCACAGATCAAGGCCCTCTCAACTATAGACAGAATGAAGAGGTCTCATGAACAATGCACAACTCAGCAACAGATCCAAATGCTTCAAATCCAAGTGATGGAAGTCACTCAACGAATACAAATTGTGCAAGATAAGGAATGCATGTTGTTTTTCGAGATCAAGAACCAAGGAGAACAGTTAGAAAATGTCATCCTCACAGGAGAACAACACCTGGAAGGATCAGTGAACAATACAATGATCATGGAGTTCACCGAGCAAGAGGCCACAACAAAGAAACAAGTCGAAGCAACTCGAGCCAAGATCGGGGCATTTGAGGAAGAACTGCTCAGACCAGAGTGACTCGGGACGAGTCACAGGTGAGTGTTGGGGGATTTTTATCCCTTGACCAAGTGTTGGGAGTTTCTTGGTGATGTTGACCTATTTTGGGACTTCAACATCCCGTTGAAGGAGGAGCACAAGACGAAGCGGAGATCACGGGATCTCGGCCCCCTTTTGGGCCTCTTTTTGGGTTTTTGGGAATATATAATGGGTATGGGATGTAGGCCCATGAGTTTACCCATGTTTAGGCCCTTTTGTAATGTATAAATAAGTAGCTAGGTGATGTAAGAAAGAGACCTAGTAGGCTGGTGAGCTAAGTGTTAGATCTATGTGATCGAAGGATTGTAAGTGCTTTGTGTGTAACTGTAAGAGGATTGTAGAGATGAATGCAAGTGGTTGTGACACATTATGAAGGTCTTAGTGTTGTACCACAAGGAAGAAGGATCTAGTGAGCTACGAAGATCTTCTTCCCGGTGCAGAGTAATGGTTTTGAGGCTCTATGCTTGTAACCAGTTGACATAAGATAATAAAGAAGAAGAGTTGGTGGACGTATCCCCAGGGTGGGGGTGAACCACGTAAACATTGTGTTGTCCCACTTGGTGCTTGTCTGAATGTGTTGATGTCTTCCTTTGCTTAGTTCATTATGATGATTAGATAAATTTTCTTATGTTCAGTGCTTGATAATCTATATCTAACCTAATTATTGATGCTAAGTGCTTAATGTAGTAGATTAGTGTGGATATTATGAAGCCATGTTTTACCAACAAAGTGGTTATCGATTGTATATTATGGAACTGATGTGTTGAGTGCTCTATTAAGTTGTATAATAATAGATCTGTGTCCCGGCTAAGGTTGCACACACTTGAGTCTTGCAACCACCCCTGCCTCTATCTCGGGTGAGACTTCATCTACTTTGCAGGTGTTGCCGAAAGGGTCGGTAGTTAGGGTTTTTTTGGTGTGTTGTTGTAGCATCGAACCCTGGGAATTCCCCTGTGCCAACAAATGGTTCCGTTGTTGGGACCTGAAACTGTGATTGTTGGGAACTGAAGAAAAGAGAAAGCTCCGTCTGTAGAACCTTTGTGCGAAAATCTGACTTGAAACTGTTCAATCTTCATGCATATGCCTATTTCCCTAGCGCACAGTGTTCTACTAATCTGTGAATATCTATGATAAAAAAAAAGAGGTTGGATCTGAGAGAAAGAAGCCCGATCTGAAGAAAGGAGGTCAGATCTGAAGAAAAGAAGCAAGATCTGAAAGATTTGTTCTCTAAGAAAGGTAAAAGTGAGAAGTTCTTATTAAAAGAGGTAAGATCTGTAAGATCTATGCTTTGATAAAGGTAAATAATAGTGAAAAGTTCTACATCTGGAAGCTTTGTGCTCTGTAAAAGTAAGATAAGTGAATTTTTTTGTTTCTAGAGTATGGATCTAGGAGTGTTTGATAGATTCTGTCCTAGATTAAAAACTAGGGCACTAATAGATGAAACAATATTTGTTATGAATAGATATGATAAGAATAATGAAAGATATGTTATACCTATGCATAGAAAGAATGTTTGGACTAACAAATGGATGCAATATCATAGAAATCATTTGTTGCAGAATAACTCCTATGATCCTTGTGTGCAATATGAGAGAAGTTGGGGATCATTTAGAAGAAAGAGAGGATTGACCCTCTATTATAGTTGCAGAAGACCAGGACATCTTGCTAAGGAATTCCCTGGGAGAAGACCTAGTTGTATTTGTTTTAAGGCTATGGACCATGAAGTGTTGGATTGCCCTAGAATGATCGCTAATCTTGAAGAAATGAATCTAAATTAAGAAAACCCTAAGGAAGATCCAGAAAAGGCAGAACCCTAGAAAGAATAAGAAAAAATATTACTACAAATGAGAGAAACCTTGAACGACCACCGACATATCAGATTATCAGAGGTTTTCAAACAAAAGGAATGCATTGAAGCGAGAATAGGGGAATTCGAAATGGACTATGTTCTTGATGAAGAGGCACAAGTGAATATTATGCCAAAAGGGACTTGGGAAGCTATAGGGAATCCTACTATGATCCCTTCATTAGGAGGAATAAGACTATTCAGAGGAAAGCTGATAAATTTATGTGGGAAGATCACTCAGATACCTATGACCATCAATAGAACTTCGACAAAGGAAGATTTTGATATTATTAAATTTATTGAAGATAGCACCCCATTTACCATGTTACTAGGGAAACCTTGGATTGAAAGAGATCAAGCTAGACAAAAGGAAGAAGAAACAAGAGTTAAAAAATTTCATGGCTAGAAGAATCACTCAATTGATTAAAAAACAGGAGAATAGATCAAATCTATTTGAACCTAGAGAATCCAATGTCGAAACTGTAAGACCCCTAGAATAACCACATAATACTGAAGTACTCATTCCAGATATGGAAGAGGTGTTACCCATGGAAGAGTCTCGACAACACGCAGTGACTATGTTAAATGAAGATAAGAATCAGAAGGGAAAAAGACACACCAAGTCAAAACTCACTGTAAAGAAGGCTAGAAAGCTAAGCAAGAGGAGGGATAAGATTGAAAAACTACATTAGGTTCCAAAGGGAACTGCGTAGAAAGAAAACTTTGAAAATTGGAGCTTTGTCGGGATATCAGAACAACAACATATGGCACTTCGCCAAGACGAAGAAATATAGCCATTGGGGCCTATATATCCATTCGACTTCTGTTCCGAACGGAAAAAAAAGAAATAAAGGTTCATCATCATACCATTGGGCCTCGCCATAATGGATTGAAGAGGAGTTAATGGAGGCTCATACCCATTGTAATCACACCATTGCCAAGTTACCTATTTATCACGTTGCACCATGCATGGAGAACACTTTTTCTAACTGGTAATTTGAATCCTATAGACTGAACGAATTGCATACAGTGATCATTTATCCCTTGCTATTATTCCAGTACAATGTCTAATTCCATTGTGACCCCGATAATTTTAATCTTGAGTGCGTATGTCCGACAAAATCACCGCAGTTGAAGAATCAATGACATAAGTTCTCCTGGACTTGATGACAAAGAGATTCATGTCAGAGAGAGGAGTCTCTACAGGTGTACAAGCATCTTCGAAAAGAGGACTATAGGCCTCTCCATACACTATTGGAGCCAGACCATCCCGACCAGTTGATGAGAAATGAACAAAGCACAGAGACAATATCGCAAATGCTAAGTTGATTCTAAGAATTTTACCTGCTTATCTACCACCTCTGAGTGACACGATAAATCAAGAAAGTGTGCCAAGAGACTTTGAATACACATTGGTCACTGCATACCTTGCGAAAGAGGTGCTCATAGTTCGTGCTGACCAAGATAAACTCACAATGTTGAAGTTTAGTGACTTCAACCTCGACGACAAGAAGGTTTACAACATGTTCACCCCTCATAAGTATCTAATGAGAACAAAAGGAAAGAACTCAAAGGTTATCACTCATTCATGGACCCAGAACCTCGCGTAGTCCACCCTACTGAATGTTATGAAGATTTTGCACTTCGAACGACACCAGGAGGTGAACGCCTACATCAAGTTACTTCTATCTTTCTACCATGGTGGATATTTATGGTTGAACCACCGCATTACAATGGATTCGACATTAATGAATCATATCACAAGGCCAATCATCCAAAGCCCCGACCCATAGGATTTATACCCCGAAAATATTGTTGATCCTGCTCTTTCCTAGAGGATAAAGGATACTTATGGAGATGTAGAGAAGGGCATGGGAGGATACAATATAGCCTCTACCCAGGGTGGCATAGTGCGCCTCACCTGTCAATTGATCACAAGGAAATTAGTTCGCAAGAACTGACCCAGCCAAGTGACCGGCTTTGTAGTCGATCTCGTAGGGAAGTGCTTGGAGGGCCTACATATAAATTGGGTAAAGTACCTCATAAACCAGTTAGAAATATATTGCAGAGAAGTGCAAGGTCAAGGGTATGAGTTCCACTTTAGTTGGCTTATCATCGTAATCGCTTTCTTCGCATGGGAGATGCCAGAAGGTGCTACCTTCCCGGACATCAAGCCCTTTGAAGCACTGGCCATGAAGTTCAGTATGTTGTGGTACTCCAACAACATGAACAAGAAGTGGAAATCAAATGTTCTCTTCCACTCTTATTAAAACCAACTGAAGATCACAATCCAGTCTATGCCTTGTATAACCCCGAACACACTCCACAGGTTCAGGCCATTGATGAAATTTAGCGTGGACCGCCACTTCATCTATATCACAGTGTGCATTGATGAGAATCAACAATAGCTACAGTCATACTACAAACTGATAGAGGAAGACTTAGAAGAAATTACTAAGGAGTGGTTGATGTACCTCCTCATCCCAACAGACCCCGCGGAGTTATCTGATGTTGATAGCCCAGAAGCAATGCATGATACACCTAGACCAAGAAGGACAAAGAAACATGAGGATGTTCAAGATGTCCACAGTACCTCAACAAAGACTCCTTCTATATCACCTAAGAAAGGAGGTGTTGGCAGGGAGAGAGATGGCACCGAAGTCAAATAGAAGAAAGGCGAGATCACACTGCCTAGAGACGAGGAGGACCCCTCCAAGAAAAGGAAGGTTTCCCCACTAAAACCTACATCTAGGAAGAAAGTGAAGGCAACCAGGACTAAATTTGAGACCACGTTAACCTCAGACGACTTCGACTTCATCGTTGAGGCACTAAATGATGCTTCGCTAGAGATAGCAAAGAAGTAGGAATATAAGCAAGAGGAGGTGTTCAATCAGATCAAGGTTGAACTTCAATAAGTGTATCAGGTACTACAGTCTAGCCGCACAGTTTCTACCGCATCTCTATCAGCCGAAACACTAGAAATGGGAGACGATCTAGCTCAACTCCATAAATCACGGATAAAGTCAAAGCTCACCTTCGACGAGCACAGGAGGAGACAACACAAGCCACACAATCTTTGGCAAAAGAATAGGGAGATATGCTAGAGCAACGTAGTAATGCAGAATGAGAAAATATTTCTCTACAAGAGAAGTTCGACGAAGAAAAATCCCAAATTCATAAGGAAACGGAACAGTTGCTCATAGAGCAACTTGAAGTTAAGGAAACGGTTCACAGAGAACTTCTGTTTGTGACAGTCCTTGAAGTAAAAATCAAAGAACAAGTTCCCCAACAGGTGGCACAACTCAAAGAAATAATCCAGCAGCTCCAACAATGCATCAGAGACTTGGAGCTCCTCACTATGCACGAGACCCCTCAATATGTACGAGACCAAAGGGAAGAAAATTCCCATAGTGCAGTTGACATATTAAAATCTCTTGCCTTGGAGTGTAAGAAACTAAGTAACCAGAGCGTCCAGACATACGAAAACATCACAGAGAACCCAGACTTATAGACGCTAGAGTCACAACTTCAGGAAGAAAAGAAACATACGAATACACTACAGGCATAGATGAAGGCCCTCTCAACTATAGAAATAATGAAGAGGTCTCACGAACAACACACACCTCAGTAGCAGATCCATACGCTTCAAAGAAAAGTTATGGAAGTCACTCAATGAATCCAACCTGTGCAAGATAAGGCGTGCCTGTTGTTTTCCGATATTGAGAGCCAAGGAGCAGAGCCATAACAGGTCGTCCTCACAATAGAACAATGCCTGGAAGGACCAATGAATGATATAGTGATCCTAGAGTTCACATAGAAAGAGTCCACAACAAAGTAGCAAGTTGAACCAGCTCGAGCCAAGCACAAGGCATTCGAGTAAGAACTACTCATACCATAGTGACTCGGGATGAGTCACAAGTGGGTGTTGGGGGCTTGTTGGCCCTTGACCAAGTGTTGGGAGTTTCTTGGTGATGTTGACCTATTTTGGGAATTCGACAACCTGTCAAAGGATGAGTGCAAGACGAACTGGAGATCATGGGATCTCGACCCCCTTTTGGGACTATTTTTGGGTTTTTGAGAATATGTAACAGGTATGGGTTGTCAGCCCATGGGTTTACCCATGTTTAGGCCCTTTTGTAATGTATAAATAAGTAGCTAGGTGATGTATGAAAGAGACCTAGTAGGCTGGTGAGCTAAGTGCTAGATCTATGTGATCGACGAATTGTAAGTGCTTTGTGCATAACTGTAAGAGGCTTGTAGAGATGAGTGCAAGTGGTTGTGACAGATTGTGAAGGGATTAGTGTTGTAATGCAAGAAAGAAGGTTCTAGCGAGATGCACAGATATTATGTCCAGTGTGGAGTAATGGTTTTGAGTATTTATTCTTGTAACCGATTGACTGGAGATAATAAATAAGAAGAGTTGGTGGACATAGCCCCAGGGTGGGGATGAACCACATAAACATTGTGTTGTCCCTCTTGGTTCTTGTCTGAATGTGTTGATGTGTTCCTTTTCTTAGTGCTTTATGATGATTAGATAAATATTCTTATGCTTATTGCTTGATCAGCTAGATCTGACCTAATTATTGATGCTAAGTTCTTAATGCAGTAGATTAGTGTGGATACTACGAAGCCCTATTTTGCCAGCGAAGTGGTTATTGATTGTACATTGTGGAACTGATGTGATGAGTGCTCTATTAAGATGTATAATAATATATATGTGTCCCGTCTAAGGTTGTAGACACTTGATTCCTACAACCACCCCTACCTTTACCTCGGGTGAGACTTCATCTGCTTCACTGGTGTTGCCGAAAGGGCCGGTAGTTAGTGTTTTTTTGGTGCATTTTTGTAGCATTGAACCATGGGTCTACCCTTGTGCCAAAAAATGGTTCTATTTCCAGGACCTGAAACTATGATTGTTGGGAACTGAAGAAAAGAGAAAGCTCCGTGTGTAGAATATTTGTGCTAAAAACTGACTTGAAACTGTGAAATCTCTGTGCATAGATTTGTTTCCCTAGTGCGTAGTGTTCTACTGATCTATGAAGCTTTGTGATAAATAAAAGAGGTTGGATATGAAAGAAAGAAGCCCGATCTAAATAAAGGAGGTTGGATCCAAAGAAAAGATGCAAGATATGAAAGCGTTGTTGTCTAAGGAAGGTAAATGTGAGAAGTTCCGATTAAAAGGGGTAAGATTTGTAACCTCTATGCTTTGATAAAGGTAAAGAATAGTGAAAAGTTCTAGATCTGAAATCTTTGTGCTCTGTAAAAGTAAGATAAATAATTTTTTTTGTTTCTAGAGTATGGATCTAGGAGTGTTTGATAGATTTTTCCCTAGCTTAAAAACTAGGGCACTAATAGATGAAAGAAGATTTGTTATGAATAGATCTTATAAGAATAATGAAAGATATGTTATACCTAGGCATAGAAAGAATGTTTGGACTAACAAATGGATGCAGGATC
>ML870526.1:0-12109 GCA_009831015.1 Picea engelmannii | reverse complement strand
ACTTCTGAGGTGTCCAATAATGGTGGGAAATAAGGGCGAAGGAGATCCACGTTGAACACTGGGTGCAGGCCAAGGAAAGGAGGAATGTTGAGCTCAAAAGCATTATCCCCCATGGCCTTGGTGATAGTGTATGGTCCATAATGAAGTGGGTGAATCTTTCGATGGGGTCCTATAAGGCGTTCTTTCTGCAAGTGCAACCAAACTTTGTCGCCCACCTGAAACTTTTGTGGCACCCGATGTTGATCATGGCGTTGTTTGTACTTGTCATTGGACTTCTGTAGGATATCCTGAACCTGTTGGAGGATGTGCTAGATCCACTCAATGAACCGGGTGGCTTTGTCATCTTCAGTTGGAGTAGGAGATGAGTCAGTCGAGGTGACCGCAAGGGGAAGTGCAACATCTATGGGACCCAATGGTTGGAATCCCAACCCCACTTGAAAGGGGTTGTGGTCGGTTGAGTTATGCAAGGCTCGGTTGTAGCTATGTTGGACATAAGGAAGGCTCTCATCCCATGTGTGAGGGTTCTTTGAATTATACATGCGAAGGATATGCACAATCATTCGATTTACAACCTCGGTTTGGCCATCCGTCTGGGGGTGGAAGGTCGTGGATTTGGTGAGCTTGGTGTTCAGCAGTGACTAGAGGCTCGACCAGAATGTGCTGCGAAATCGACTATCTAGATCTAAGACAATGGTTTGTGGGATTCCAAAATGTACCTAGACTCGTTCAAAGAATATCTTGGCAGTGGCCTCTGCTGTGATGCTCTTCTTGCAGGCAACCAGAATCGCCATCTTAGAAAAGCGATTAACAACCACAAAAACATGGTCATTTCCTCACTTGGTGGATGGTAGGCCCGACATGTAGTCCATTGAGATGGATTCCCATGGCCTGTCAGGAGTAGGAAGAGGGGTGTACAAGCCTTGTTTCTTAGTGGTCGGTTTGGCAACAGCGCAGGCAGTGCAGGACTTGATATACTTGCTGACCTCCTGTCGAAGTTTAGGCCAGTAGAAATGTTTATGTAGCATCGCCACTGTCTTTTCGACACCGAAGTGTCCTGCCACCCGACTGTAGTGGGATTCCCAAATCAGCTTCGCTCACTCGCTTGATGGAACACAAATATGGCCCAAATGACACAACAACCCATCCTGAAGATGGAGATTATCGACAACTGCATTTGCACCCAACATTTGGTAGGTGGTGGCGAAGACAGGGTTTGTCTCATAGAATTGGGGCCATCCAGATGTCTCATGGCCGCAAGATTCTAGCATCGTGGTGAGTGTCATGAATGGCGGTCTGCTGAGGAAATCAGCGACATGATTGATGCTTCTTGTTTTATACTTGATGCTGAGGTGGAGTTGTTGCAAGTATGTGGACCACTTTTGATGGTGGCCATTTTACAAATTTCCCTATGTCTGCATGAACTGCAGTGGCTTATGATCAGTGTGGATGACTGTCTCCTTCCCAAGAATGTAATGTCTCCACTGGCGACATGCTAGCATAATAGAGTACATTTCTTTGTCATAAGTAGGGTACTTACGGACAGTATCTGATAGTTTCTCACTATGATAGGCCATAGGGTGGTCGTGTTGAGTGAGAACGGTACCCACAGCATAGTCTGAAGCATCTGTCTCGATCTCAAAGGGATGTTACAGGTCTGGTAGTGAAAGTACTAGGGCTGAGCACAAGCGTTGCTTCAAATCATCGAATGCTTGTTGTTGGGACTGGCCCCACGCAAATTTCGCCTTACCACCACCCCTGTTTATTTAGCTGAGGGCCCATGCAATATGGGAGAAACCCAACACGAACCTGTAGTAGAAATTAGCAAGTCCCAAGAAGCTCCAAATCTCAGTGAGTGTTGTTGGGGCTGGCCAATCACAGATGACTTGGATCTTGTTTGGATCCACATGTACACCATGTTGATCAATGATGTAGCCCAGGTAATGGACCCTGTCCATGTCGAAGGAGCATTTTTCCAGGTTGTCGTATAGCTTGTGTTGTCACAGGGTGTGCAGAACCTGTTGAATATGTTGCAAGTGTTCGTCCCGAGTCTTGCTGTAAATTAGAATGTCATCCAGATACACCACTACAAAATTATTGGTGAATGGTCACAGGATATCATCCATCATCCTCATGAAAGTGGCTGGAGCATTTGTCAAACCAAAAGGCATGACCAACCATTCAAAAATTCCTTCCTTTGACCTGAAGGTGGTCTTCCATACATCTGTCTGTTCTATCGAGACCTGGTGGTAGCCAAACTTCAGATCAATCTTACTGAAGTATTTGGCCCCTGTGAGTTGATCAAGGAGGTCATTGATTCGGGGAATCGGGTACCGGTTTCTGACAGTGATTTTATTCAGAGCCCGGTAATCAATACAAAGTCGCCAAGTTCCATCTTTCTTCTATACCGGCACGATTGATCTCCCACAAGGTGATGAGCTAGGGCGTATGTGCCCCTTGTGGAGCAGTTCTTGGATCTATCTCTTGATCTCCTCATTCTCTAACAAAGAGCGACGATAGACTGGCCCATTGGGAAGTGGTGCGCCAGGGGTCAGATCGATGGGGTGCTTGACCTAGCAGTGAAGAGGTACCCCTGTAGGTGAGGAGAAGATATTTGAGTATTCTTCCACGACCTTATCTACTTGCTTCTGTTGTGTGGAGAGGTTGGCCACAGAGACCCTAGATGTGGCTGCGATCTGTTGCTTATTCTGAGAGTGAATCATGAAGAAGACAAACTTCCCTGTCTGAGAGATGACCTTTCTACATTGCTTAGCAGAGATCAAGGAAATAGCACTAGGTGGGACTACCTCGAGTATCCTGTACAGTTTCCTGTTCAAAGTAATAATAACACTACGAGGCCTAGACTCATATACAGCATGACATTTCCATAAATAAGGTTGGTCCAAAAGAACATCACAAACTTCAAGAGGAGCAACATCACACAATACCTCATCTTTGAAGGGATTGATGTCGTACGACAGTCGACACTATTGGCCGACGCGGAGATCGCTTCCTTGGCGGAGCCATCCAATGGTGTAGGGTTGTGGGTGCGGCATTGTTGGCAGGGCCAGCCGCTTGACGACCTCTACTGAGATGAGGTTCTTCTGGCTACCGCTGTCAATGATGAAGTGCAGTGGGGTGCCTTTTACCCACATCTATGAATGGAAGAGGCGCTCTCCTTCTTCTGGATCGTCTGGTTCACCAGGCTGGATCTTGGTGGTAGCAACGGTGGCACTGGGTTCCGCGTC
This sequence comes from Picea engelmannii, assembly GCA_009831015.1. NCBI lineage: Eukaryota > Viridiplantae > Streptophyta > Pinopsida > Pinales > Pinaceae > Picea > Picea engelmannii. The sequence goes on along the minus strand of ML870526.1, from coordinate 8,864 downwards.
AATGATCCATATTCCCCTTTCTAGTTCTGTCTCAGAGTTAGAATCTACATCTGATTCAGAGGCTTTCACTTTGGCCACCAGCGACTACTTTGAGCGATAGTCAGCAGTGTTATGCCAAGGGCTCTTATGGAAGTCGCACCACTTCCCGGTATCTTTCTTTGTCTTTCTGGTGTCCTTCTTTTCTTGTGGCTTGTAATGGTTGTCTTGATATTGTCCATATTTTCTCTATCCTTTGTTCAGTGGGTTGGGGCCACCCTTTCCTGGCTTTTGTTGTGAGGGGTTCCCAGGCCCAAATTGTCGTGTCTTCTGTTTGAGCTTCTACTTGATTTTGACGGCATATCGGTAGGCCGCGCCCAAGGATGAGATGTCTAGAAATTCCATTTCGGTCTGGATGTATCTATGCAAAGAATCATGATACTTGAGCACCAAATTTCACTCTGAATCTTTGATACCCAACTTGGTGCGCAAGGTAAGGAAGATATTTGTGAAATCTGGCACTGCTTGGTCTCTTTCTTGCCGCAGTGTGGTCCATTTGGTATACAGGTCACCATAACTTCCAACAGGGTAGTATTGTTCCTTAATAGCATCCCTGAAGGTTTCCCAGGTGGCCATGACTGAAAATAATGAGGTTTCCTCTATTTCCTTTTGCTCACAGAAAGTTTCCCACCAATCTTTGACATGGGGAACGACTTTGAGGAGCGCAAAAGTAATCTTTTCTCTATTCGAAAATGTATGAACAGAAAAATACCCTTCTAGTAGATTCAACCACTTGTCTATAGCATCTCCATATATCTGACCTTCAAATATAGGAATATCAAAGTTTATTTGTACCTTGAAGGAGGCGGTGCCTCCATTCGAAGAAGATGCATCGCCTGTTGGTAGTCGCCGAAGGATTTGCGCGAAACTATCCATCATCTCATTCCTCTGTTGCGTGAGGGCTTCCTCAATAAATAGTTTGAAAGGATCTCTTGTCCCATCATATTTCTTTTCTCCTGCCATGGGAGGTCGCTTGGGCGTGTGTGAGATTCTGTCCTCAAGAGAAACAAGCTCGAGACCCAACTCTTTGTACTCCGACTTCGTTGGGGACATGCATTAAGATGACAAGGAGCAGACCGCTCTGATACCACTGATCCAGATTTTATGATCAGAACAAAATGAATACATATTATTAACAGGTGCTTAACAAAAAATAACATAGATACAGTAAAACAGGTTTTCTATTCAATAACGAAATAAGTTGAAACTATAAAATGCAGTGGAAACAAGCTTGCTGGAATGGTGGCAGCTTATCTCTGAGAAGAGATGTGACGACAGTGCGCATTCACCAGAAGAAAGTTACAATGAGGCTCTGAAGGCCTTTTTACAATAAGCAAGAATGCCAAAAACCCTATACATCCAAAAACCTAACCCTAGGAGATGGAACGCCAAAAGTCATGTGGGCACCATTTGGGTAAGCTAGTACATCAACTTCCCCGGGTTGTAACTTTTGCATACGATCTTCGTTTTAGGCGTGTGATAGCCCGTTGGAAAAGTATCATCGAGGAGATTAATTTTGGGGGCTCAATCATGCCTTTGGATATCTTTGAGGAGCTCGGTACCGAAAAACCTTCATTTAGCCCCTCAAAATGGCCCCGGAAGTAAAAACTGCTAAAAATAGTAAATTGCCAAGAATGTCAGAAAACTATTTTGAGCCAGTTGGAAAAGGTGGGTGGCCACTGATATCCATCGGGATCACTGCGGTACTTCAAAATGACAACCGATGTTTCCATTCATGGGGGTGGTTGATAGTTCAACAACCGGTCCTTTCTTCATTAACTGATTTCTCTCCTTGGGGTCCGAAGGAGGTTGTCATCCTCATCAAGGGAAATTTTGGGGTTATTTTTCATAATGAACCCTCTCTTATAGTTTTCACATTATTCCTCTAGTGATATCATGGCCAGTACTTTCAAGGCTTCACCCGCACAGTCAGTTATTTGGCAACTCGGTCAATAATACATTTACATTGTCTTCATGCATTAGCATGTTAATTCCTATTTTATGATTAATTACAAATTGAGAGAAATAGGGTGTTACAATTCCCTCCCCCTTAAAGGAACACCATCCTCGGTGTTCTTCCTCAAAAACACCTTTCACGCCTTTCTCATTCAGCCACTTTAGAAGTCTTGACCTTCATCCTCGATCAGGTCCTCTTTCAGGATCTTAGTCTTCGTCATCTGCCTTCAATAATTCTTGGACAACAAGCACATTAATCACAATTTTGTGCGAAAACATCTTACTGTTGTTCAAAATTCAAAAGGAAAATTTCATAATATTAGCACAATACTTATCAATTCATTTTGTGGATCTGTATCCACATGGTAGTTTTGTTATCCATGCTCATCACTTTCCTTGACGTACCCATTGGGTGCTTGATTCCAATTCAATAGTTCACAAGAGCTATCATGATTTCATATTCCTTTCTAAGGTTTTTCCGCATGGGAAACTACCCAGTGTGTGCATGATCCCAATAGTTTATAAGAATTATTAAGGTCTCCTCTTCCTTGCGGTCACTCACCCTCCAAGCCCAAGCTCAGGCATCCCCTTCACTATTATACAGTCCCTCGGGCAATCCATCTTGCCCTACCAAGGTTTTCTCGCATAGGAAAATTTTAGAGACTCTATCGAGTCTCACAGTCGAGGCATCCCTCAGACTTGCTCTGCCGAGGTGTACCTCTGTCTTGTGTTACCTCAACATAATAATTTTCAGGCGATCATGGCTTATCACGGGGTTTTCATGGCTCAGCAGTAGCCCCTTCTTATTTTTTATCATCATCTTTAGTTTTGACAGCCTTCATCTATTCCTTCTGGACAGATATTTTCTCCTCACCTGTATCACAGGTATACAAAATTCATGAGACATCATTATAAATTCTAACTTTCTGAATTTTATTGCAAATCTGTCACCCACAGATTTTCCAATTTCTTGGTTTATTTTCAGATATGTTTCGTACAGAACCAAATTTCACAATTATGGGTCTTTCCATCCCATAACATTTTAGCTCAGCAAGAAATCGGTCTTCCTTATGGGCTTACATCATTGCCCTATCCAAGACTCTTTCTTCTTGCAATCATTACTCAGCTAATCAAATTGTTAGTTCTCATGCACATACATTTTTATCACACCTTTTCAACTTCATCACAACAATTTCAAAATTCTGCATACTAACAATCAAATTCACTTTCTCAAAAAGAAATACCATTCCTCGCAGTTTGTCTCAGTAGGCAATAGATCTTTCCTATGGGCTTACATCACTGCCATATCCATGACCCTTTTCTTCCTGCAATTCCTTCTTTCCACAGCCAAACAAACTGTTAGTCTCATCTCAACATACCAAACTTTTCAAAACGTAATTCAATATTTCAAAAGGGTTTTAACAATTGTGCCAATATCCATGGCCACATTCATACCCAATGCATTCTTGCATTGTTTTTTCAAGTTCATCGCACTTTATGACCAGTTCTTGGCCATGGGGTGACACTTTATGACTAGTTCTTGGCCATGGGGTGTTGGAATTTAACCAACCTTTTCCTCATATGGTTTATTCATTTTCTTTCATTCTTATAGTAGGACCGTACTACCTGCTATAGGCCGATCACGATGCCAAATCAATACACATGAACTCAAAATTTTCACATGAGTGCCTTTACGCGTTCGTTGATTGTCAATGCATTCATGACATATCAATTCATGAATTTTTCCAAGGGTTGCAAACAGTGTTTACTACCAGAGGTTCATACCTCCATTATTCAGGTTCTCCTTCCCGAATCATACCTTACTTGGGTATCCAAGGCACACAACTGCCTTTCAAAGTTCATGCATGACACTAAGACAATAAAAATATTTCAGAAGGGGTTCTTACCAAGTCCCTTCATACCTTGTGCCACATAGGCACGAATATCTTTATATCGGTTCTTGGCTACTAGCACTCTCTTTCTGATCTCTACCTCATCAACAGTGCTTTAGCAGGATTTTCATAGTCCTATCAACAATATTTCGATCACAGCCTCCCCATGGTCACCCTCTGCTTGAGGTTGTTCATTATTGGCAACAGTCTTTCTCAACAGTTCCGATCTTATTTCTTTCTACACATGACATACACCATAGGCACATTAGTCATCATGTAAATAAAAATGCAAGTACCATAGCATTTAAATTAATAAAATATTTTCAGACATGTCCCAGCATATCCGTATGTACTTCATCACACTATCCTTAATGTTTTCATGAATGCAACACACAGTTCTCAATCGTTTTCACGGTATTACAACCATCATCACTATGGTATCAAAACATTTTCATTCATCAATGTACTAGCTTTCTCATCCCATAGAAAACATAATGCACAGCAAGGAAATAATTGAGGACTCTCCCCTTCTTCAAATTCCTTCTACATCGCCTGGGGACTTTTCAGCGCAACCGAGTTATCTCAAAGCTCTCACTGTCTCTTCTCTACTTTTGTAATTCTACTCCATGTCAGGATCTTCCTGCTCTTTTCCTTGAGCCGCCTTGGTTAGGCCTCACCCTAACCCTTTTGGGGATACCGCAACACGCTTTAATATAAACTATTTTGTCATAATGAATCATGAACATGTGCATCCTACACACTTCCATTCGGTTATCAGAATGGTCAATATTCAGTTGTTAGTATTCTATTAATTACATGATTCTTTCAAAATGTAATCCAGGATTCTTATATATGGACAGGCCTTGCATCCCATTGTCCAACCTTCCACAATTATTAGGGTTGTGACTCTGTTATTCTGACAAAGTCCTTACATAGTTCCTCCACCAAGAACTCCTTCGGCATGCAACTCCCTTGTTGCATATCCATCACTATATGTGATGGCCTCAAGCTCAAATTATCTTCACCTTGTTAATAAGCATTCTTTAAGGGACATAGACATACCTTTCTGGTATGTATACCAGATTATGCATCAACACATGTTCTAGGTTTCTGCTAACTTACATCCACGATGTACTTAGCTATACCCATAATCATAAGCCTGTGTGTGGTTTCCATAGGCTTATTTTACAGCCCACATGCATCTTTACTGTTAAGATCAGTCAATTCATATTCATTCACAATCCTTCTCATGTGATGCTCAAAGGCGTAATAATTTGTCTCTTATTATGACAAGAGAGAATATTTGCTCATTTACCACTTTCATCTAATTATATTGGTACTTCCTGAGGAAATGGAATACATTCCCCTCAGGCTATTATTTGGAACAAAACTTTCAGTACTCTCTAGAATGGAGTCAGCTATGCCTCCATAGTATTCATTTAATATGGACAAGAGCAATACTAATTTACTTGCTTCACGTTTCACTCATCAGTGCAATCATATTGGGCCTCTAGTATACTTATACTCTTACATCATACATGTGCATTACTTGCACGTTTAATATCATTCATACCTTACTGGTCTTAATATCAGGCTTCCTATTATGAAGCTTCACAATGCATTAAACTCATGCACTCAAGTACAATTGAACACATCTAAGTATTCATCATACTAGTTCACACCTTCTCCTCATGTGACCACCGGTGTCGACCACGATTCGAACTAAAAGGCGCTTCGCATTTCGCGATTTTGAGATTCCTGTTGCAAGGAAATTTGGTTCCTTGATCCCCGAATTTTGAAAACCCGAAAGACAGAGGCCAATGTTTTCTTGGCTCTTTTATTCACATGACCCTTCACTCGGAACCTGGGGTCAACTCCTAAACACGTGTCAGGATCCTGTGTTTCGGTGAATCCGTGGACAATGCTCCACTGTTTCCCAAACTTCTGATCCACGAGGGTCTGGCAACCTGGATCCCATGGTCCAGATCTCTCTGCCAATCAACGGCCCTGATCAAATCCCAACTTTCCACCTTTCAAGATTCTGGTGGAGTCTTCACCTCCTAACTCCCAATTTCGAATCCCCAAAATGTGTATGAGTCAGATCAACGATCCACCGCCTGTCTCGATCCAACGTCTCAGGTTGGATGTGGGGATTTCATGACATGTGAGTTCTCAAAAATCTACCCATTGACTTCTAAACCTCTGACTCTCGAAGATCCGATTACACCGGATCTACGGTTCAGGTCATCCACTAACCAATGGCCCTGATTGAATTGAGGATTTACCTTGTGTGACTTTGGGAAAGTCTTCGCTTCTATTTTCCCAATAGCTAAAACCTCAAAGATCTATATCAATGACTCTCATTGATTCCAATCTAAGGGATACTATTTATGTTGAGTTTGTGAGTGATGAGAGGTTATCATCCTTATCTTCTCCATTGATCTACTAGATCTAACGGTTCATAGAATTTCGGTATTCCTCCCTCCTAGAATTCCACCATCCATTCAGATTTTCAATGACTTCCAGCCATGAACTTGGAATCAACTCTTCTGGAATCAACCTCTGTGTTCAACCTCTGGAGCTTTCAAACTTTAACACAAGCTTGTTTCTATATGCACTCCTTGTTCTCTATATGCACACTCGGCACACGAAATTTCCCTGCTATCTTTTCTAAGCTTTTAAGTTACTTACAGGACTAATCTCATAGTCATAACTCATACGGATGTTACCCTCTCTTTATGGGAACAACCAACAAGGGTCACTCTTGGGATTTAGAAACAGTCCCAAAGGACTCCTATTAATATTGTTTAAACAGATTATCCTTGTTGTCGATTCCAACCATCATAGGTCAAATAATATGACCCTACATATTTTCATCAGTCCTCTCAATCGTGAGGAGTTATATGCTCAGGGTTTAGTCTCTTAGTAATACAGTCATTATAACTTTCTAAGGATCCTACCAGTCCTTACCAGATTTCCTAAATCATGAAGGAGTTCTTCATGAGGATCTTAATTCTTACCTAACTAGCCATCTCAATTGCAAGAGACTCTACCTGCTTTAGTAGGTATCCATCGTCACATCATAACAGAACAACTCAGTTCATGTCCCTTTTCTGGCTCATGTAGCTTCATAGCACAATTTATTCCACCTTTTTTATTCATACTCAGGTCTTATTAGTAATATTGATCAGTGCATCCCTACTCCTATAAGAGTAGTTATCATTTTGACAAAGGAACAATATAATTCCTTTTTTGGAATTCCGTAGAAATTCCCAAATTACAGTTTCATTATACAGTCCTTCTCCTTAAAGAGAAAATGTAGATAACAATATCTCCTTACATGACTCGTACATGAGCCCAAGCAGGCCAAGCGTTGTAACCATGCTCTGATACCAATTTGTCACATACCCACTATGGAAAGAATAAAACTTTTTCTCTTCCTCAAGGGACAGAATCCCCGAATTCCTATGGGGACCTAACACAGGCTAGCTCTTCCCTTATCCACCTCCATGTGATCGTTGGTTATGACCATAGGCCAAGACGAGAGGCACCTTTCGCATTTTGTGACTCAGTAATGCAAGAGAGTCAAGTCTTTCGACTCTTCAAACCCCGAAACCTGAAATCTTACCTTCAATGAGATCGATGGCTGCGAATCTCCCCCTGATCCGACGGTCCTAGCCGTATTGGGATTTCGGTAACCAAGAGTTCAAAATGTAGATACCCAAACCACTGGTCACTCCATTCCCCAAACTCCAATACACGAGTTCTTGTATGAGATCCAACGATCCTCAATGATTTGGATCCAACGGTCTAGATCTTTTCAAAGTTTTGTGAACCGAGAGTTCACGATGCAACGACTCCAAATCTCTTGTCACTCCAATCCCTGAATTTCAATATGGGAATTCATGTATGGGATCAACGACCCTCATTGATATGGATCTGACGATCACTATCCCTCCTAAGCTTAAGGGTGTTGAAATACACTCAGTCTTAATTGCACGTTGGGCTTTCGTATACCGAGAATTCATGACTTGCGAAGACGAGGGGTCTTGCCCTCTAGTTTCACGGATGTTGAAATTTCGAAACTTATTGACACTAATCCGGCTCATCCATAGAGCGCATAGAGGTTTCGTATACCAGGATTTCATGACTTGCGAAGACGAGGGATCTTGCCCTCTGGTTTCTCGGATGTTGAAATGCTGAAAGTTATTCACACTAAACTGACTCATCCACAAAGCGCATCGGGGTTTCGTATACTGGGATTTCACAACTTATGAAGACAATGGGTCTTGCCCTCTCGTTTTTTGTATGCCGAAACGTTGATCGGCAGCCACATGTCCCTCCGATGGACGGCTGCGACCTTTATCCATGATCAACAGTTGTGATATTTTCAGGATGATCAATGGTTGCGATCAATCTTGGCTTTCTCCTTTTTGGGAATTTGGGAGAGTCTTCACTCCCGTGCATGCACCAGGTTAAACCTCGTGTGCCTTTTCTGGATCTGACGGCTATCGATCCCCTACGCTCGATCTAACAATTCATATATATTCTCCTGCGCACTCTTCTCTGGCTATCTGGACGTAGGCTCCAACGGTCCAGATTTTCCCCTACGAATCGGTGATTCTCCTTTCAAGACTTTGGGGAAATCCTCACCTCTATTTCCCCGAATTGAACCAATGGTTCAAATCTGATTTCGATCATGGTCTCTATCACTCCTGAGCTTTCATATGCTCTGAAACATCTAAAGGGTTTCTCGACCTCTGCACTCCATGTAGGGTTCTTGCACACAACGGTGCGATCCTTCCTGAGCTTGTCTAGGACTTGAGGAATTCTGGGTTCGGTTTACCTCACAGAGAGCCTATGGAAATCTGCACTACCTCTCCTGAGCTTAACAAACTTCATCCTCCAAGGGACTCTAAACAATTAGGAGGGTTGGCATGCATACATGAAACTGTGTCTGGGGTCGACGAACACACAGCT